>JAMKCH010006471.1:0-47554 GCA_023653785.1 Ophioderma brevispina | reverse complement strand
TTTTCTCCTCCAGTTTGTGATTTTTTTTGCAAGTTCACTTGCTGATATTTGACGAATACTGCGCGGGGAGTGTCATTTGTGTCCTTAGGAATACCGTAATTGAGTTGACTTCTACTAAAACCCCCAGCACTATAACACATCACACCATCCATCCTTCTGGTACATGTAAAATGGATGATCCTTGCAAACGATTAAGGTTTGTAGTTCACACTTCTTGAATGTATACTTTAGGGATATATATAGTGTTGCAGATTGCTTTCTGATAGAGAATTCCAGAGTTTCTTTAATTGATCAACTAGTCACTAGTAGCATTAACGTTTGTCTTCATGAGGGGATCCCTTCGTATCCTGTCCACCTTTTAAACATGCATGTCGTCTATAAAAAACATGATTTGATTTTGTGTTGAATGCTTGTCCTGTTTAAGTATTAACAACACATGAACACAAATGCAAATCAATTCCATACTGGTATTATTAATGCAAGTTAACTAGCTGTTACTAAGATAATTATTTTAATATTTGATCAGTATTGCACATTTTATGATTGGTTTGATCGATTGATATACCGTCTTATCATTTAGTAGACATAATGGTGAATGCTGATTGGTTAAATGTCCCAATTACTATTTTTTCTCCGGTATAACCAGATACTTTTCACTCTCACTGGATATGAGCCCGTATTCATTAGGTATGACACAGATTTAACAAGTTGTTTAGTTATTGTACACATATATCATGCTAATTAAAAACGTGAGTATTGAAAAGGCTCATACATAGATTAAACATCATTCTCCTCCTCATTACCCCCTTAAAGTTGTATATCTCTTCATGGCCGCTTTTGTTGTTTGATTATTAGCCTTACACAATAATCAAGAGACTATTCTAGCAATATTTTAGTCTTTCACCCATCTGCTTGCAAGTGTGAATTCTATAATCATACAAGCTGGATCTAGGACTTGAGCCAGGACTATACTGCAATCAAAAATGATGGCCGGAATTGAGACATAGGCAGAACGAATTTTTAGCTCTCTAACAAAGCAAGAAATTGATGCTAAAAAAACAAATTCTACTCCCGTTCAACACCAAACGGGCTAACAAAAGCTGGCACTGCCTAGAGCTTACCAAATTGACGAATGATAGTGCAGATTTATTGAGAGATTTTTCAGCTGAAGATCTTGCAGAGGTACTGACAGGGTTCTGGTTCTGTGCAAGTATCAGTAAAGGGAGAATACTACAGGGCAAGTTCGCTAGAGAACTTGAGGCACGCCTCACCAAAGATATCTGAAATCACCACCTCACAACAAGGATTATGATATAATTCTTGACAGAGAATTCCGTGAATCAAATGAAGCATTTCGGGGAGCTCTGCGTGAACTGAAAGTTGATGGAAAGGAAATGTACGTCACCACCCAGAAATTGCAGATGCTGACTTGAAGAAACTGTACCAACAATTTGATTGTGACCCATCGTTTGCTCTCATCCAGTTTCAGCTCCAGGAAAAGGTTCAGTTTGAAGGTAACGTGTTTATTGTTCTAGACGTGGTGCGGAAAATATGCACAATATGACAAAGTCAACTTCGGTTCAAAACCAACCCCAATATGGAGAAAAATACATATGCCAGGCTGCTGATGAACTGCACAAAAATCATCAAGGTGATTCCGGTAAAGTTTCACTCCCTTTATACCTGAGCTAAAGTAGTAGTCTGTGTCCTGTGACTCGTTCTTGCTATACCCGATCATCTTCATCCCAATTGGTGATATCCTGGGTTGCTAGGCCTAACCCAAGCCGACTAATAACATCTGGTACTACAATTCTCCGATAGGAGTGGAGAAAAGCTCGGAAGTTCTGAAGGAACTAGTGTAAAAACAAGTTATCAACAGGCCTACACTAATCACAGTATCAGAGTGACGGGGCTACAATCCTGACCAGAAGGTGTATGATGCATCTCAGATAAAAGATGTTACATGTCATAGATCCTGGAACGCTCGCTAGCCTATATCCAAAGGTATCTGATGGTGAGGAAATGCAATGGCCTCAATTCACAAGTGATGCTATAGGCCTTGACAACAAATCCCAGAGAAGAAATCAGAAATGCAAGAGCAACAACATGTGATGATTGTGAATACCTTACACTTCAGTCTACTAAATGAGAATTCGTTTACCCCCCTGTTTGTTCTCACGCAATACGGAAAAAATATCTATGGTTGTGTCCAATATCACATCGGCTACGGCCTCCATTGTGATATTGGAAAAAAAACCATAGATATTTTCCGTATTGCGTGAACAAACAGGGGCTAAAACTAAAAAATCCCCCCTAGTCATTTAATAAAAATAATGTTTCAGGAGAGGATTATGTAACCTTATCGTAGGACGTGTGAAGGGTGATGTTGTTGAAAACCCATACCCTGGAAGAGACAATATTCTGTAAAACAAAAACCAATAGCGTGTTACAGTATTTCAAAAAAAGATATATCCGCCAGGTTTTTTCATTTTCAAAAACAAGAGAGAGTACATGTTATTTTGCATACAAGTTTGGAGGAAAGACACATCTGGAAAGAGGGTTGTTATCAGGGCAGAGAATTGACTCTTTTAGTTATGCGCAGGCATTGGCACACACTTTTGACAATTGCGTTAAGTACCTGAAGGACATGCACGAGCTATTGCCCTTGTAAAAGTAGAAAATCCCTTGTGAGAATTCTTAACCTATAGCCCTACAAAGGCCATGACTCTATAGCAGTGCACAAGAAATGCCAATTAGACCATTGCATTTTATCAAGCAATTTTCTTGCTCCAAAATCATTTGAGGTGAAGAACCAACTAAAGGTAAATGTTAATTTTTTTATTTATATGAATAACAACAAGGAGAAACGGTCATAAATGCCATGGTAACATGACCGCCGGCCCATTCAAATCGAAACCAAATCGGTTTTGTACAGTGGTGTCTCAGAAAGATACGTGCCCTCCAGAGGAACCGGCCCATTTTTGCTACTTAATCAATTCTTTTCCTTGGGTTAGATTTATATTATGAAAAATGTTACTATTTTGAACATATGGTGGAAACAAGAAAGAAAAAGGGAAAAAAAACAAACAAAGACTATTTCCCTAAAAATGATGCAAACTACTTTGTCCACGGCTTGCATTCGCAGAGAAAGAAACATGTACATTGTATTCTTATGGATTTGAGCACAAGGTAACCATCAAAATTAATAATTTGTTCTACATATGATGCTTAAAATTGCACTTGAAACATACAACTTAAATTGTTCTTCAGAATTAAGTGACCTACATCCCTTCACCCGTCTCCTATATATACAAAATGAAATGTGGTTTTGTTTAAAGCGCACTTTCAAATAATGGCACTGTGGCGTGATCTTACAATGGCATATTTTACTGAAGGGGCTCCTTGGGTTTAAAGGATCATCGTCCATTGTGAGTGGGTATGTAAAGTTTCCTCAGTAGGGTTCCAGTAAGATGGCCAATCAAGGGGAATCAGGGACAATGCTGGAACATGGCAAGACTCTAAAAAGGTGAAGGAGAGAGAGATGATCATCAAAGAAAACAGGACAATCCGCCGTAAATAATGCTGCAGCTGCAGTGCGTTTATTATAGAACTGCTAGAAACAGCCAATGAACCTTGGAATTGGAGAGTATTATTGGACAGGAGGGGTCTTAAACATTTTATGTTGGAGACATTTGCATCCATGGTTTTCTCTGCTAATCTAGCGGGACAAAAGTAGGTTTGCAGCATTTGTAGGAAATAGTCTATTGTTTTGGTTTATTTTTTCACCGTTTCTTCTTGTTTTCACCAAATGTTAAAAAGAGTACATATTTTCATAATATAAGGCTAAAACAAGGATAAGAATTGATTAAGTAAGTAAAAATGGCTGCTTCTGGAGGGTAACGTTCTTTCTGAGACACCCTGTAGTTGGCAGCCTTTGTTGTAATGTATTTTGATTCATTTGGGTGAGGTTCTGTATTGAATGAGGTTTGGCTGCCATTGTCTGGGTCATGATTTTTATGTTACAGTTATGTGTAAAACCAAATTTAAATGAAAAATCCGTTTGCCCGCAATGAAATTTTCAATTTTTTTTTTACGGGATGTAGCAAGTGCAATTAAATAATCCAAATGAGATCATTGTATCAATATTGATATTGTTTCATCCTGGTTTTGTCATAATAATATGCATTTTATTTCTGTGAGAGTGGACCAAATCCTTACAATACAAATCCTTTCAATCCTTTAGAGTGAACACTTTCAACCAATCCATGTAATCAGATGGCTTTGTGGAGTTGTGCATTTAACACCTACAGTGTATGGTGATATATACAGTGATAGAGAGAGTGAGAGAATGGCCGCAGGATTTGACTATAGCAAAACCCAATGTGTTCATGCTTGTCATTGTTATGTAGGGTGATTGATTGCTTGATAACACACTGCATGCAATATGTGGTTGCATCCTAATTGCTCTCATCATGCGTTAATATCGAATTTATGATAGCATGTAAATGCGTCTCGTATTTTGCCTTATTTTCTCATCTACACAGCAGGAATTGTAGAAAGAGAAATTGCAGAAAAGTAGTACATTTTGGAAGTGTTCTTACTGCATATTCTCAGAGGGATACAAAGTGCATTTTATTTGTCAAGTCATGTGAATGCTGGTGTGGTTGGGGGGTTTCAATAGCTGTCTGGAGTGCATGCACTATGAGTTACAAAAGCTCATCTACCAAGGACACAGTTCAGTGGGTTGTACTTGTACATACATTGACATGAACTGACATTGTGTGATCTGGGTATCATATGTCATACCGTACCCAACAAAACAGGGGTGTTATTATCCCCCTGGCTTGAAAAGCAGAGGGGGATATTGCGAGGGTGCGAATGTCCGTATGTGTGTGTGTATGTATGTATGTGTATGTGTGTGTTCCAGTTTGGTTAGGTTTTCGTTTTTCGCGTCTCCTTCGAAAAGTTTAAGTCCGATTTCAACCAGACTTGGGGTTAAAGTACAATAGGGGTTCCTTCATGTGTGGATAATGTCAAAGGTCATGAACCAAGGTCAAAGGTCATCTGAGGTCATGTTCCAGACTGCCATCTTGCCAGGGGGATGACGCAAGTTTACTTGCTGTATTTTTTTCTAAATACATTGGTGAATGAAAGCTACTGAACTGTGCCAAGGGAATTAAAATTTTACTAGCTCATAGTGAAGTTTGATCGCCTATTTTAAAAAAACTAAAAGTAACACTGATATAAAAGGCACATATTCAAGAACATCCAGATTAATTCTAATGAATCTCAGCAGGTAAAATCCAGGCAAAAAAAATTGCCTTAATCCACGCCATGTGAAAATTATATTGATTTCATTTCTAAGAATGAAGGGAATCGTCAAAAACTTTGCACGAAATGGCATTAACGACTATAACAATGAGACTGTAAAGTTTTTAATTTTCGTTAAACTTCAGCACATCTTGCAGTTACTGTCCATTTTCCCTATTCACTGTGCACACAGTGCATTCAATAGGCCTATGACCTGTCATGCGTACTCTGTGCTTAACGCATAGGACATGAGAAAACACACGTCGTTGCGAGAAAAGTGCTCAAGGGATTTTCTTGGTAGAAGCTCTAATTGTAGAATAAATTATCATCAATAACATATGTGAATTTTATTATGATAGAACATTCAGAAAAATCCGAAAATGGTTAGTTTATAAAGAGTGGTATTTTGGTAGGGTATAATGCTAACTCTATGACAAAAATCACCATTGATTGCTGGGCGGATTCAAGAGGGCACCATGGACAACGGTTAGACCTTGTCAGCTCGTCGTAGAAGGCCTGACAACCAAGATAATCTTTTTCTATAAGGTGGTGTAATTTGGTTGAACATATTGTGCTTAAAAATATCCGAAACGACCATTTCTATCAGGTTTCTAACATTTAAAAACATGCTCACTCGCCAATGTTCAGCGCCAGAGTGTGTGGGTAAACGCTCATCCATAGCATGTCCTCGATCGTTGATTGGATGGTGCCCTGTGAGGTGGGAATCATTTACATAAGGCCAAACTTATGGATTCAATATCACAAGATTTGGTGTTTGGGTGGGCAAAAGGTCGAGGCCCGTTTTCAGTGGACCCTAACTGCCTATGAACAGCCATTGATAGGCCAAATGTATGTGCTGCTTAAAATCACATGGCACAATCTTGCCTGCAATTGGATCAAACCAATTGGGCATGCATGGAAACAAATGTTATTATGAACCAATTTTTATATATGCAAAACCTTGGGGTTTGATTGAGAGAAAATCACAAAAATAACATTTCTCTTCTCAGTTAAAAGTAAGTAGAACAGGGGAGCACTGCTCAGTTGTGTTTTATTAATTAGTTTTATTTCCCCACATAAAATATCACGAGGAATTTGCAGGAAAAATTATGTTCCAAAATATTTACTTTTTATGTATTCCAACCTGAACATAGAGAATAAGGCGGATTTAGACATGCCAGTTAAATACCAAAATCTCCGAATGCTGTAAAAATTGAGGGTTCGTCTGTCAGAATATCGTCTTTCCTTGTTTGGGACAATGTTTTTGTTTTGTCTTTGTGTGTCCTTTACAGATATATACACTTGTGTACTTTGTTTGTGTATAAATGCATCTTATGGGGTTTTTTCCTTTGTGTTCTAGGCACAAAAGCAAGGGCCTTTTATAGAGTGTCAGGGAGGTAGATTGGCATTTTTGGTGTTTTTTTTAGCTGTACAAGTAACCACAGACAGATATTTACAAATGGACACAACCAATGGTTGTTTTTGGACACTAAAAGATTTGTTTGTACTTACACAAATGGCACAAAAGAGGGACACAACAAGGGCACAACCACCAAAGTCACAAGTGTAACTGTGGGGTGGTGTGTAATGTAGGGGTGTGTGTGTATGTGTGTGTGTGTTGTAGGTAAGGGGTTAAGTGTGGATGCATGAGTGTGACAAAGGGAATGCATTCATTTCTCCCTCGGTGTGAGGCGACAGTTCATTTGAAATTATGGTACAAACTTTCCCCCACTTTCATACATTATTAACGTTGTTTAATCAGTAATTTTTTTGTGTTACATTTTTGTTTTTGATGCTTCACGTGGAAATTTTCTTTAAATTAAAATTCTGATGAGGTGTTTCTTGTTGAAGGAAATTAGATCATATATAGGTTTATACGAAATTAACATATCTGCAGCCGGCATGTTTGTGATATAAACATATTGATGTTGGGTGTCAACATTCATTTCTGGCAAACCATTGTGTAACCTGAGTTAACTCTCAAACTCGCCATACTAATTCATGATCTTATTCCTCCTCAATTCTTTTAACTGCTCAGGCTGGTGATCTAGAACTTCACCTGCCAAGTCATTTGCATGAGAAGTAATACATATAGAGGGGTGCTGGGGTAATTCAATGCTTTATAAAACCATGGTCTAGATTGCAGGTGGAATTTTAGATTTTGCAATTATTGACCATTAAAACAAAAATAATAATGGATAATGTATGGAGTTTTCTATTTGGTTTGTTTCAGAAGCGGTATTCTTCTTGGCTATAAAAGAATGAAATCAATGAGGAAGTAATTTTAGATGATTATTCACCTCCAACTAATTTCAAACAGGAAATGTAATGTTAAGTAAGAAAACATGTTACTACTGGACTGCTTGGGTTAAGAGATATGTAACAGTTGAAATTTGATTTGATCACAGTTATTGATCAACAATATATGAGAAATATTGAATACTTGTATTTTGTTTTTTGGTCAATGTAGTTAGTTCTACACGTACTTTAAACTTAAGCAAGAGTAAAATCGCATGGTTAAAGATATTGTTTCATGGAAGATGATTGTATAAGAACTATAAAATGTCTCAACTATTTTGTCAGAAGATAACCAAAATAATTTGAAGAATAAGAAATCAAGACAACAAGCAGTTTGTATCAGCTTTATGTTCTTAGGAGACATATGAAGAGTAAATGTTATAAGGAATTTGGCATGCCAAATTGGTATGAGAGAGGAGGGAGAGAGGGAGCTTTATTATAAATTTAGCACAATAAGAAAATTTTCCCAACTAATTACATGTGACTCCCTTTTGGAAATAATTGTGAACCTCACACCGTCCAAATTGAAACTGTGCAGTAAGCCTAATCTTGGGGAAAGGGGAGGGTGTCAACCAAAATTAAGCAGCTGTTCGAGGCGTCCCAGTGTTATTAAAAATCCAATGAGATCCAGTGTGAAAAGAAGGGGACTTAACATTAATTTAAATACCTTTATTCCTTCTATTGTGTACGATATCTTCCACTTTTGCCATGGTAGAATTTTTTGATGTTTTATTCTTATATTTCCCCGTTTCTTAAGAAGCTACTGTATCGCAAACCATACCAGGTCTGTATTGAATGTGTAACTGTTGTTAAATTTGTTCTGCTTTTAAATCTTTCCATTAAAACTTGTCTGGTTGAGTTTAAAACTTTTATCATCAATGTTTAATATGCTCACAATTATGGACCAATGGATATCTGATGAATACATTGACATTTTTATTACAGGTATCATGTTTGCAGATGAAATAGCATACTACATGTAAAATATTAATAGAATGGAAAATCAAAAGTAATTCATTACTACCAAACGATGTTAATACTTTGTACTAGCAGTCTTTCTTTCTACAAGGCTACTCTCTTGAATTCCTTAGAGACTGTTTTAAGGGTTGGACTTTGCTAAGAGAAACTCTCTCTGGATTTAAAAGGCAGTAAGCAGCAGGTCTCTGTCTGGGACATAGGGTTCCACCCCATTAGATACCTGACAGCCACGCTCTTGCATGCTCGTTAATTAAATACGATAGATATCTGGTGGAGCAATTTCCAGTTAGGATGATTGACAAGGACAAAGTCAGGTTTACAAGGACAAAGTCAGTATTTGACAGGTATTTGATGGCCATGGATCCAATGGGTTGGTGGAGTAGGGGTTGATGGAGTAGTAGAGTCAGTGGTGTTACAATGAACCAAACATTAAAACTGTATATATAGTGTATGGGAATAACAGTTGCATGCCATGTGTTTAATTGCTTCTACCTATATTGATTTCCACCCCCAATCTCATTGCACAACTCAACACCATACCAATAGCAAAAAGCCACAGTCATCCTTGCGCGCTCAGTAATCACTTAGCTGTTTTGCCTTAAATCATGTCGAAAGTCTTATGTGTCTATCTCATGTAAATATTCATATCCAACACATTTTTTTTTTTCTGTGTCACCTGCAAGGATTGCAGGAAGGCACATATAATGTCATTCGTCTGCACGTTGTCCGTCTGGGATTTGAGTTATGTGAAAGTTTTTGGAGTAAGTCAAAATTCAATCCAATGGCAACCATGATTATTCTCTGAGAATCTTGGGTAATTTTACCCCCATAGCCTTTTGTCCCTCCGCCAAATTTTGTGGCGAAGGGGGACTATAGAATGCTAACCCGTCGTGTGTGTGTGCGTGTGTGTGTGTGTCCCACGCGATATCTTTGGAACTAAGCAGATGTTGGTGTCCATACTTCGCAAACAGAGATGATTCCAGTACGTGCGGGTGGGATCCGAAGCGGGGTCATGTGTCATGGGTCAAAGGTCAAATGAGGTAAAAATATAGTAAAAAAATAGGGTTAAATGCTTTAAACCTTGTCAAAACACGATATTTTTGATCTAACACGTATGGGTGTCCATCTTGCACCAGGAGTTCGGAGAGGGGTCACTTTCCAGGGTCAAAGGTCAAATGTGGTCAAAAATTGCTTAACCCTGTCATTTGGGGTAGGATGATGAAACTTGGTGGGTGGGCTCAAATCGGTGGCCGAAAATTTTGGAGGTCATTTCAACGTCATGTGGGGTCATTCAAGGTCAAATCCCTAAACATTGTGGTAGGATGATGAAAAAAGGTGGGTGCGTCAATATTCATGCCGAAAAAATTTGAAGCTCATTTCAAGTTCATGCGGGGGTCATCCAGGTCAAATGCACGGGATAGTTGTATGGTCATGAAAACATGGTGGGGGCAGTTAATATTTATGCCAAATTTTTCAGGTCATTTCTGGGTCATCTGAGGTCAATTCAATGCTAAGGTTGTATGGGTCATGAAAACTTGGTGGGTGTGGTCAAAATTCAGTGCTGAACATTTTGAGGTCCTTTCAAAGATCATGTGGGGCCATCCAAGGTCAAACAACTAAAATGGTTGTATGGTCATGGATCTTGGTGGGTGTAGTCAACATGATACCAGATTTTTCAAGGTCATCTGGGGTCATCAACGGTGTTGAAAACGGCTATGGTAGAAGCCTAATATTTTTCCATCACAATCTCCCTGTTGACTTTAGTTATGTTACTTTCCTTTCTTTAGCCTACCGCGACGATGCGGGGGGACCTTGTGGTTCGAGAACCGCCTTTGTTAAGTTTAACCCGGGGAATTTGTTGATTTTTTTATGAATCAAGTGAAAATACTGGAAATCATGTTATGAATAACAGTGATTGGACAACAAGGATGTGAGACCATTTATAATGAAGGCTTGATTCTCAACATATTGCCATATTTCTGCTTTAGAGTATAAAAGGCATGAATGGTGCCTTTGGTGCCTTTTTATTTGATCAATCACCTGAAGGTAATAATGTGTTATTGATGAGGTGTTAATTTACCCAAAGTAATTAAATTACTGCACATCACATTGAAAATGCAATAGGAAAAAAGCTCATATAAATAATCCGTTATCAAAATATTAACAATAAGGATGCGTATGGATGCGAGGCGGAAATTGTCGACTCATTTCATGATCAATTTGTATTAAAATAGGTATGACCCCAATTGCATTGATAACATACAGGACTCCAAGATCTTTAAAAAATTGAAATAGCAATCAACTGGGGTTCATCTCGACATTGAAAGGGCAACATACAGAGACATGCTGATGTGTAGAGGCGGCAAATAGCCCTGAGCCTTATTTATTTATCTTCCTGGTTACAGTCGAAGTATCAGGTAAGACGAGGGCAAGTAAGTCGATCTTTGTAATTAAAAGCTGGGCTAATTATTCAGCCTAGCAATTGTTCACTATTGACAAGGATGTGTGTTTTGTCTTTAACTTCTTTTTCCCCCTTCAGGCTTTGCTGCAGTTGAGCTTGATGGAAGTGGTACTCAAAGGATGGTACGGTGTAGTGGATCCGAATGATGGAAAAAATTGATGAAATAAACAGTGCTTAGGGGATGGGACCATGTATCATTTCGAACTATTTTATATGATAAGTGATGTAGGTTGAATATAATATGTATATATCATATCCAAGAAAAAAATAACCAGTTTATGTTAACATTTAGCGCTAGTAATTGAATGGTGCACAAACCAGGCATTATTTGTAGTGTGACGAGCGATCCATGCCAATTAAAGAATAATTTAGATCATTTTTTGTCTGCCTGTGTTTTAGCCTGTTTCTTTCCAAAAATATGGTATTTCACTCAATACAGTGAATATGTGAAATGTTATGTTGATATGTATTTTCAGGTCTATCCAATAGCAAATATGGTAGCCCACAATACAGAGTGAATCCAAAAAAATTGTGCATGAAAAAAATAAAAAAATTTTGACCCTGACCCCATTTATCAACGGTGACGCAGTTGATGTTTTCTGACCTGCATATTTTCGACTATCTATGCTGAAAAAATGGCGTAATTTGCGTGAAGAAATGAGGGTAGATAGAAAGATTTCACGGCTGATAAGGAAATTTTTCACCATATTCAGACAAATAATGGAACTGAAAAAGTCCCATTGGAATGGGGTAAAAATCGGTCAGATACTATTTCTTCACCCAATTCCTTCATATTTTCAGCATAGAAAGCAAAATATGCAGATCATGAAAACATGAACTGCGTTAAATTTGAGTAAACAGGTCAGGGTCAATTTTGTGTTATTCATGCAACATTTTTGTTTGGATTCACTATGTATATCCCTAAAATCACTAAACCCACTTTACCCATTTCAAAATTTTGGGCAAAATCCTCATTTCAGTCGAGTCACGCGGCCTATCAACCAGCCGTAAACAGGGACGAAAAGCTTTCAGCCACACCACAAATCTTAAGTCTAGGGCACTTTAGGTAAATATAAGGGAAAGCGGTACGCTCTGCGGACTTAGTTTTTTTCACCTTAACTATGGCTGTTGGATCTAGGGCAAATTTACCGATAAATACCGAGCAGTGGTACGCACTGGACTTAGTTATTTTTTCACAATGTCCGAGAGCGGACCAGTTACCGCATGTAGCGCGATTTCCGGCTACGATCAGGAAGGCCGAACGCTCTGCGACTTATTTTTTTTACTCTTAACTATGGCTGTGGATCTAGGGGCAAATTTCCAGTTAAATACCGAGGCAGTGTCCGCTATGGACTTAGGTCATTTTTAAAGTGGGACTTAGTAATTTGTCGAAAGAGGACCTTTTCCATTTTCAAATGTAGATATTTTGTCAAATCTGAAAATGGATTAGTGAAAGGCGGCCGCATCTGAATTTCACCGAAGTGTCACTTTGGGAGAAATTTTGGACGGTGAAAAGATCCGTTTTCTGCATCCTGTGACCGGTACTTCCGGTACTTTGATTCAAGGTATAAGATTATAAAAATTGCAATCAGTTTTCAGGTAAGTAGCAGATGGCTCAGTGGATGGGACGATGGACCGAAGACCAGGCACACCAAACCTACCCGCTAGGATTCCGGATTCCAGGTTCGCGTCCCCCTCAAGGTAAATAATTTTGTTTTTTCTTTTTCGCATACCTTTTGTCACGTGATAAAACTTCACGGGAGACCGTTCACGTGATACGCGGCACGTGACGATTCGTGGCGGGAAAACTGCTAGGGTATAAAGGAGCGATCGCCAGCGATCTGTATCAGAGCAATGGACACACGACATCCAATTCGGAGTCATCCACCGAGGAAACAGCTTGCCTCGGTGGTTGGAAAGAGAGAAGCATGAAAACGGCTAAAAATAAGCCTAAGAAGCCGGGGTGGATAGCGGGGAGAGTAGCGGCAGCAAAGAAAGCCGACCGCACACTGAAATTTTGCCCGACATGAAGAGGGATAGGGCAGCAAAGCGCGCAGAAGACTCCGGCGCATCCACGTCATCAGCGGAGCCGGAGCTCTTCCCCCGACATGCTGTGCCAAAACCAAAGACAAAGAAGCCAAAGGAGACGGGGAAAGGGCCGGTTGCATCAAGTCTCGGGGCAAGGCTTTTCTGCCAAGATCGGAGCCACTCCGCGTTGTAATCCCAGGATAGCGTGCCCGCTGACATGGTGCAACCCGTTGATGAAGCGTTGAGCTTGACGCGGAACAAACGCTGGTACGGACTTTGCCACTGACATTGAAGAGCCTGTAGGATCAGAAGGATTTTTATCTGAGATCCCGCGCAAGCCAGCCCACCGCGACAGAAGGGTGCCGGAGGTACATAGACGAGGCAGAAATGAACCGAAGCGAGGACCGGTTGACGTGCAGGACCCTTCTAAGGACGATCTCGGATGGACGCCACATTTGACCCCAGTGCGACGACACGTGTTCCCCGGTACACTGCGAGTGGACGACCTTGACGCTGCCCAACAGACGCGTCCCTGGACTATTTGCGGAGTTTTTCTCTATTAATCTCTTCCAGGAGATCGACGACTGGACAAACCTCCGGTTGAGAAGAAAAGAGGGATGAGGAAAGATGACATCGGCAGCCGAAAATCCGCGCGTGGTGTGGTATCCATTGGGGATGGGTATTAATTCGCTGGCGCACGCCAGGTTATTGGTCGACCCATCGGGTTTACGAAACCGATATTGCAATGCGATGGTTAAAACGCGTTTTGAAGTCCTGTATGGTAGCATCTCCTTGTGCGCATCCGACTCCGACCCACAGAGATGGATTGTAGAAACTCAGGAAGAAAAAGAGCACTAAGTTCAATTACATCCGAAAGCATCCACTGGAGAGAGTCCAGTCCGCCTGGGACATGGTTCAGCGGAATTGCCAGGCGAAATATAACTGCAATCCGCAATATCACTCGATGAAGGCATGGTGCCGTACAAGGGGCCTTACGTGGCTGACGAACCATCGCAGGCCCGACCAAGGGTCTAACCAGCCAGGGCTTCGAATGTAAGCATTATGCAAATGGGGACACTGGAATACATGTGAAACTTTACTGCCTATGCACATTCAAACACGCGGCGGAAAGTCTTGGATATCGCGCTCGAGGTGAAATCGAGTCACCACAACAAGTTCCATCAAAATTTACTGCGACAAGTTGTACCGATCCTATCTATTAGCCCACGAACTGTTGGAGCGCGATTCCTATCTAACGGGGGCCGTGAAAGAGAATGCACGGGGACAGCCGACTGACATCTCGCAAAAGTAGCCCGCAAAAACCCCGGAGCCGGTGTCCTCAATAACTGGAAAAGACCCCGCGTGGTACCTTTATGTTCGCAAAAATGGCGCACAACGTTCACTTGTGGAAGGACATCAAGGTGGTCCCACTAATTTTAACTGCGCATAACGGGTACCCCGATGCCAATGATCCCGAGAAATCAGCCGGCGCTTTCGGCTCACCAAGGCTCTAAGAAAGAGGAGCACATTATCGCCGCTCCGGCCGTAATTGTTGAATACAAAAAGTACAGGAGCGGCGTTAACAAAGCTGATCAGTTTACGGCATACAACTCCTGCTGGAGAAAGAGTCAGCATGGTGGAAGCAGGTGCTTTCCTTCTGGTCGATATCAGCCGGGTCAAAGCCTGGATTTGTTACAATCGTGTCCACAATGCGGCGGGAAACCCGGCTGCTGATAAAATTGCTCGCCCTTGCGAGGTTTATCCTCAAAATGGCCGAGGAGCTCATTGGCGGTTTAGGACGCGGCCAGTTCCCCCCCTGATCGACCTGTAGTAAGGCAATGCCTCAACCAATAGGGAGGGCCCTGGATGGGATATGAGGACGAGGATCCGGCACCCTGTCGGAGATGCAGACACCGAAGAACGACATGCTTCAGGAGGGCGAAGGCGGACTTAGTTCGGGTGAAGCACGTGCAGGGTGCATCTCTGTCGGGTGGAGTGCTTTTCGATACCATCGTTTCAGCTTTGTTCAGCTTTTGCAGTTTTGAATTGAGCGACACTCACGGTCCAAAAAGCGTGCATGTTGCGCAGGCATTTTGACGAAAGACGGACGCTAAGGGAAGGGTGTGGCCGAATGATGGGCACCCGGGCTTGATAACTTTTTCCGATGACTTATCGGACACAGGCATGAAACGTGCCCAGCAGCGGTGTGCCGAAAACACCAGTGCACAGCTGTAGTTCTAACATTGACTATAGGCGAAGCATACAGTGTTGTGGCGAGCATTAGGGCACCAATGAACTAATGACTTTTACATTAAGATCGCGTAAAATGTACACAAATGTGTGCGGAGTTAAGAGAGCACATTGTTGTATTTGGAATTGACCGGCCCCTTTTACTAAGCTATCTGACTACCCTTCGACCGGCCGGTGTCTTATCAAGTCAAACTACATCAACGACTGTACCTTCAATCTTCAGCTAGCACTGCTACCTCTCCAGTCCACTCGCAATCGCTTCACTGCTGCTACCACACAAGTCCAGACTACATCTACCGTTGGAACCTAGGCATATTAACAACCCACACATGGGCGCTTACATCCGACCGGTATTTGGATTCTGTACCCGGCAAGGAACTGAATGGGCGGGCCCTATCCTCTCAAGGATAATATAGGTCCCCTGCGCCGTGTGCGTTGGTTAAACCAACGGTTCCAAATACAAACTACTGCTAACCATACAAGACTTGCAGCCTGGAGCTACTGCTACCACAGTAGTGCAGCCGAAATAATACAGAACACCAATAAAGCTTATCAGGAAAATGTCGCTGTACACAGAGTATGAAAGCCTTAATTCAAAAGAAAGAACACAATTCCTTGCCCACAAATTGCAATACAATTACATTGTCAGAACAAATTACAACAACAAAGTTCCTCTAAGTTAGCAAAAGGGTTAATTAAATAGACCTGTAGCCGAACATTACGGTAAAACTGCCCGCGCCTTAACAGGCGCGTGCGGCCGCCCCTTAGTACGGTAAAGTGAGGGTTAAGTTAGCCGGGTCAAGGTCAAGGTTGTGACCGGTTAGAAGTCAGGGGTTGGGACCGGTGCATGCAATAGGCCCAACATTACGGTAATAAAAAAAAAAAAAAAAAAAAAAAAAAAAAAAAAAATAACAGCACGCGCCATAAAGGCGTGCGGTCGCCCTTATTTACGGTCAAGTGAGGGTCAGTTAGCCGGGTCAAGGTCCGGGGTTGCGACCGGTAAAGGTTAGTGGTTGGCAGATTCAGCAATAGGCACAAACATTACGGTACACAGTTACGCGCCTAAAAGGCGTGCGTCGCCCTGTAGTTACGTCAAGTTAGGGGTCACTTAGGCCGGGTCAAGGTCAGGGGTTGCGACCGGGTAAAGGTTAGTGGTTGGGACAGATTCCATGCAATAGGCAAAATTACGGTAAAAAACAGCACGCGCCTTAAAAGGCGTGCGGTCGCCCTTAGTTAGTCAAGTGAGGGGTCAGGTCGCCGGGTCAAGGTTCACGGGGTGCGACCGGGTAAAAGGTTAGTGGGGGACAGATTCATGCAATGGCCCAAAATTACGGTTAAAACAGCACGCTCTTAACAGGGGCGGTCGCCCCTTAGTTACCGTCAAGTGGGTCAGTTAGCCGGGTCAAGGTCAGGGGTTCATTTGCCCGGGTCAAGGTCAGAGGTTGTGACCGGTTAGAGGTCAGTGGTTGGGACCGATTCATATTGTAGGCCGAACATGTGCGGTAGTCTAGCCATTCATTCCCCAAGAATGACCCGGTAGCTTTATAATAGATTGTTGGCTACCTACCGGTTTCCGCAAAACCTATTTAGGATGGGGTTTTAGGTTTCATATCTAATGTTTAAAGAGTGCGTATTCATGCAGGTTCTGACAGGCCCAAAAAACTAGCCAACAGTAAGTTGAGTTAAGTTACTGGGCCATCGCTATGAAGTTGCTCTAAGAAGAGCAAAGTGGCCGCGACCAGATCGTATAACTATAGGAGGGTAGTGCACTCGGACATTCAAAAAATGACCTTAAGTCCAGCGTTCAGAAAAAAAAGTCCAGAGCGGACGCTTCCGGTCAGCGGAAAGTCGCCCTAGATCTTTTGGTGAAAAATACCTGCCGGGGCACGGTATGTAGACTTTTCAAATAAACATCAAGTTCGGAGCAGGACCGCTTCACTGGTCAGCGGAAAGTCGCCCTAGATCTTTTGTGAAAAGTAACTGGGCGCACAACGTTCAACGCTGTGGAAAGACATCAAGTGGTGCAACTAGTTTCAACTGCGCATAAACGGGTACCGCGATGCCATGATCCCGAGAGGATCAGCCGGCGCTTTCGGCTTACCAAAGGCTCTAAGAAAGAGGCGCACATGATCGCCGCTCCGCCGTAATTGTTGAATACACCAAGTACAGGAGCGGCGCCGTTAACCAAGCTGATCTGTTACGTGCATACAACTCATGCTGGAGAAAGAGCAGCAATACGGTGAAAGCAGGTGCTTATTCTTGGTCGATATCAGCAGGGTCAATGATGGATTTGTTACAATCGTGTCCCACATGCGGAGGCAAACCCGGCTGCTGATAAAATTGCTCGCCATTCGAGGGTTATCCTCAAACTGGCACGAGGAGTTCATTGGCGTTTCGGCCGGCGGCCAGTTCCCCCCTGATCGACCTGTAGTAAGGGCACAATGCCTAAAACCAATAGGGCCGGGCCATGAGCTGGTGTGATAGAGGAAGAGATCCGGCACCTTCGGAGATGCCACACTCGGAAGAACGAATGCTTCAGGAAGGGCGAAGCGGACTTAGTTGGGTGCAGAGAAGTCGGGTGGCATCTCTGTCGGGGGGAGGTTTTCGTATACCATCGCTCATCTTTGTTCAGCTTTTGCAGTTTGAATTGAGCGACCACCTCACGGTCCAAAACAGCGGGCATGTTGGGCGGGCAAGCATTTTGACGAAAGACGGACGCTTAAGGGAAGGTTGCGCCGAATGATAGGGCACCATGCCTTTGCTAACTTTTTCCGCTGACTTACTCGAGACAAATGACATTGAACGTGCCGCAGCGTTGTGCCGAATACACCAGTGCACCGCTGTAGTTCTAACATTGCTCTAGGACGACGCATACAGTGTTGTGCCGAGGGATTAGTGCACCACTGAAATAATGACTTTACATTAAGATCGCTTAAATGTACAAAGGATGTTGTGTGAGTTAAAGAGAGCACAACTCTGTTTTATTGGCTTGGACCGGACCACTTTTACTTTAAGTGGATCTGCCCTAACCTTCGCCCGGCCGGCGTCTACAAGTCAACTTAATCAAAGGATTGTAAATTCAATTCTCTCAGCCTAGCTACTGCTACCTATCCAGTCCACTCGCCATCAGCTTCACTGCGCTACCACACAATTCCAGCCACATGTACGTTGGAACCTGGCCAAGAAAACCACACATGGGAGGCCTTAATCCGACCGGTATTTGGATCCTGTACCGGCAAGGAAACACTGAATGGGCTGGGCCCTATCCTCTCCAGGATAATATAGGTCCCCTGCGCCGTGTGCGTGGTTCAACAACAGTTCCCAAATAAAAACTACTGCTACCATACAAGGACTGCAGCCTGGAGCTACTGCTACCACAGAAGTGAAGCCGAAATACTACCAGCAAACCAAATAAATCTTATCAGAAAATGTCTTGGATAAAAAGATGTTGAAGCCTTAATTCAAAAGAAAGAACCAATTCCCTTGCCCAAAATTGCAAATACAATTACATTGTCAGAACAAATTAAACAACAACAAATTCCCCTCTAAGTTAGCAAAAGGGTTAATTAAATAGAACGGTAGGCCGAACATTACGGGTAAAAATGCACGCGCATTAACAGGCGTGCGGCCGCCCTTGCGTCGGTCAAGTGAGGGTAGTTAGCGGGCAAGGTCAGGGGTTGCGAACGGCGTAAAGGTGTGGTTGGGGACAGATTCATGCAATAGGACCCAAAATTACGGTAAAACAGCACGCGCCATAAAAGGCTGCGGTAGCCCCTTAGTTGACCAAAGTCAAGTGAGGGGTCAGTTAGCGGGTCACGGTCAGGGGTTGCGACCGGTAAAAGTTAGAAATAAAAAAATGGTTGGGAAGATTCATGAAAAGGCCCAACATTACGGTAAAACAGTACGCGCCTTAAAAGGGTGCGGTCGCCCCTTAGTTACAGTCAAGTTAGGGGTCACTTAGCGGGGTCAAGGTCAGGGGTTGCGACCGGGTAAAGTTGGTGGTTGGGCCAGATAATGCAATTAGGCCAAACATTACGGTACAAAACAGAACGCGCCTTAAAAGGCGTGCGGTCGCCCCTTAGTTACCGTTCAGTGAGGGGTCAGTTAGCCGGGTTAAGTCAGGGGTGCGACCGGGTAAAGGTTAGTGGTTGGGACAGATTCATGCAATAGGCCCAACATACGGTAAAACAGCACGCGCCTTAAAAGGAGTGCGGTCGCCCCTTAGTTAAGTCAAGTGAGGGGTCAGTCTAGCCGGGTCAAGGTCAGGGGTTCATTTGCCCGGGTCAAGGTCAGAGGTTGTGACCGGTTAGAGGTCAGTGGTTGGGACCGATTCATATTGTAGGCCGAACATGTGCGGTAGTCTAGCCATTCATTCCCCAAGAATGACCCGGTAGCTTTATAATAGATTGTTGGCTACCTACCGGTTTCCGCAAAACCTATTTAGGATGGGGTTTTAGGTTTCATATCTAATGTTTAAAGAGTGCGTATTCATGCAGGTTCTGACAGGCCCAAAAAACTAGCCAACAGTAAGTTGAGTTAAGTTACTGGGCCATCGCTATGAAGTTGCTCTAAGAAGAGCAAAGTGGCCGCGACCAGATCGTATAACTATAGGAGGGTAGTGCACTCGGACATTCAAAAAATGACCTTAAGTCCAGCGTTCAGAAAAAAAAGTCCAGAGCGGACGCTTCCGGTCAGCGGAAAGTCGCCCTAGATCTTTTGGTGAAAAATACCTGCCGGGGCACGGTATGTAGACTTTTCAAATAAACATCAAGTTCGGAGCAGGACCGCTTCACTGGTCAGCGGAAAGTCGCCCTAGATCTTTTGTGAAAAGTAACTAGGCGGGCAACGGTATGTAGACTTTGCAAAATAAACTAGTCCAGAGCGGACCGCTTCCTTGGTCAGCGGGCGGAAAGTCGCCCTAGAACTTTTGGTGAAAAGTCACATAGCCGGGGCCACGGAATGTTGACTTTTCAAAAATGAACTAAGTCCAGTAGGCGACCGCTTTCTTGGTCAGGGGTAAATCGGTCTCGATTATTAAAACCAAAACTCTTGGGTGAAAAGTCACGTAGCGGGGCCACGGCAGCGCAGGATTTTGCCGTAAGCGGACCACTTCATTGGTCAGCTGAAATCACTCTAGATCTACTAGCGAACCTGGGTGGAATGCACCATAGCCATTTCAAAAATGAACTAACACCAGAGCGGACTGGCCTTCATTGTCAGCGGTAAGTCGCCCTAGCTCTTTATGTGAAAAGTCACCTAGCCGGCCACGGCATGTACACCTTCAAAATGAACTAAGCCAGAGCGGACCGCTCCTTGTTCAGCGGAAAGTCGCCCTAGATCTTTTGGTGAGAAGTCACCTAGCCGGGCCACGGTATGAAGACTTTTCAAAAATGAACTAAGTCCAGAGCGTACCGCTTCCTTGGGCTTCACCTGGAAGTGGCCGGTGGACTTTAAGGAGCGGTCTCGCCTGAATGCTAGTTCAAAACAACGACTAAGTACCAAAAGATTTCTAAGTCAGGGTAGGGAACGCCCTACTCGAAATCTCAATCGGTCAGGTTCCATCAACGTGGATATTTTCATAGGACGTATTTAGGTACATAGAGGATTAGGCTGTAGCTAGCCTCAGACAACTGCAAATGTAAAGCTTAAAACCCACTAGTATCTGTTTCATTTATGGGCCCACACACTCTTGTTACAGAATAAAATTACATCAAAGGAGGTACATAAGATTAACGGAACATTTATGCCACCCCCCCCCCCCCCCTCTTCGGACATCAGTTATTCCTGAAAGGAGTATTACTACGTCAATTTAAAATGCAAAATTTGGATGGATTTCGCCTTTCCAAATTGGAAAACTAACCCCGGGGACTACATGTACAGTATAACTTTGTAAGCCTTGATTCAGGTCCTCAGACATGTTCTTTCACATTTTAAGCACTAGATACCCTATTCCTGTGAATGCAAACTAATTGGTCCTGCTAATTCTGTGTGAGTGAGGTTCCATTCCTATTATTAACTACCAATACCAGCTTGTAAAAATTATTTGCATATAATATTATCTATTGCAACTCAAGACTGATCCATTGTAATGGTTTAGATTTAGTTTCTTGAACAATAGAGATAAAAGATGATTTTTTTGCAAGGACACTTTGTTGAATAACTTTACTTAGAAAGGTGTTTAAAAAAAGTTTGAGAGGGGAAACATTTGGCTCAATTTATAACAAGATTTTATTTCTTTTCCTTCATTACAGTCTGAATAAGCCTAAAATATTAATGCATAATTCCATTAATCATTCAATCAAGTCATTTTCTCTTGGCATATTGCACTTTTAAATGAAAGAAAGATGTAATGTTTTTGAAAGTCATCAACATTGCTTTTCCATTCGAATGACGGGATGAAGAAATTAACTAAATTTATCGTTGAGCAGTCAAACGTCCTTGTAAGATCACAAGATCTCAGCCTGCCACCATGCAGTATCTCTGCCCATTCAATCACTCTTCCATCTTGGTTTGGTTCTACACTTGCAAACGGCATCATATTTGCTTCTTCATTTAAGCTGATTTGATGAAACAGGAATTTCAAACATTGCATCTTTCTGTATAAGAAGTGCAATATGCAAAGGAAATTGACTATATTTGATATTGATGATGTAACTTGGTAAAGCTTACCACCTCATTGTTTGTGTATTTTGTCTTGTTTGTTTTGCCTTATGTTTAATGTTTTAAGCTTATGACTGCAATGAATAAAAATAAGGATCATATGAAATCATTGTAAATTGATTTGTTTTTTTTTTTTTTTTTAATTTTTCTTTTTTTATAGTATTTTTGGAAAAATGAGTGTGTGTTGAAAAGCGACAACTTTTGTGGCAGAGCCAAATTTTCCTCTCTTCAACTATAATTCATCCCAACATCGAGTTCGAAGTGAATTATTTAAGGGAATGTTACATGATTTTTGTTTGGGGGGGGCTTATTTTGTTCAACAGCTTCTAATCATAGGTTAAAGCTGCATTTATATTCCAAGTATATGACAGTCAAGTTTCAGTCAGTGTCAGCCCCTATAAAACTGAGGTCAGTGGTCATTGCCACCTTGCTCTGTAAATCGTATTGTCAATTTCAGCTTTTGTTGTTTTTTTTGGTAGGCGGAGCCCTGTAGCTCCCAGTTTTTTTTGTATTTATTTCAATTTCTCAATACCAACTATTTGCCAGAGTGGACCAGATCATGTTCACTCAATTCATAGACATTTTGAATGACTATATCACTTTCCATTTTACACAAAGATTTAATAATCAGTGATGCAGTCTGTTGATGGAAATATAATGATTTGAAGTGCAAGAAGCCACATTTTACATATCCTTTAATAAATACAAAACATTACAACAAAAGCGTTTAAGAGGGCTGCAATTATTAGCAATAAATGTTCAATTCCCAAGCCAACCGTCCCGTCAGACCTAGTGGAAGGTTCCGGGAATATAATGGCTACTTCCAGCCGGACAGTAGTGATCCCATGCGTATATCATAAGGGATACGGTCGTTGACGTAAATAAAATTGCAAACCTGGATTGGTGCGATGTGTAATTAAGCGGAGATGACGTCGTCGAAATTATAGGCCAAAAAGTACAGTAGCATTATCATGCTACTTGTCAGCGAATTTTAGTGTTGTTTAAATGAAGCGGATATTAAGAAGCTCGGAAGCTCAAGGAAGATGTGTGAAGGTTTAATTGGCAGTCTACGGTCTTGGCTTGGCTTAAAGAAGTCTTAAGGCTGTGCATGGCTTTTAGAAGCACTTGTTTCGTCAAATGAGGAGTTTACTCTAATAGCGATTCATAGAATGGTGCAGGATCAATACAGGAACAGTGCTTCTAGAAAACAAAACCTGAAGTCAATTTGTTTGGTTTTGTACAATGCCAAGCACTGGTAAAAAATAAGTGGAATCTGGACATATTCGCTTAGTTATCAGATGTCTTATATTCCGTAATTAGTAGAGATATTTGCTGGAAAATCGGACGAAGTGCGTTGGGTGAAATTCACTGAATGTCTCTGAATCTTGAATAAAAGAAATGCTTAAGGCTAAATGGTAATGTGGAATCTGGAGTGCTATGTAATCTTTTTAACATCTTCGAGTTCAATGGTTTGAATAATGCTTTGTTGACAATAAGTATGTTTATTGAGTGTTTGAGAAACTTTCAAACCGAGCAAGGGAAACGGAACCAAAACAGCAACGCTCCAATGAGGGGAAGCATTTTTCAACATCAGCTACATTTAGCTTTAATACGGTATGCTGGTTAAGACTTTTAGATATGCAGCTGAAAGCAGTTTCTCGTTGATTCCCTACATGAACTTGGTATTTTCTGTGACTGGGCCGCCCTTGAGAATTAGGTTAATAATCCAGACGTCTGTGGTTTGAATTTTAGGGCAAAGCTCGTCTTGTGGCAAGAATATTTTGGGGATTTTCTACCCCATTTTTGAAGTTCCCAGAGTCTACCACATGATATGGTAATCGTAGGTATGGTTTTATTGAAGCCTTTTTTTTCTATACATCTTGTCCTCTCGTAGGTTCGCCCTGTAGGTTGTGTACCCTATTAAAAAGACTCATATGTCGGCAGCTGAAGCCTGATGGTTTTTTGGGGGGACGAGATCAAAATCTCTGCTACCGTCTTTTTTGCGCTGCTTCTCTCTTCTGACAGGTATACCATTTAACCAAGGTTGGTGTAACCTTCAAACCCCCTTGGTGCAATTTGAGAAATCCAAGATGGCCGCCATTGGTTGTTAAACTCTAAAATGGCCTTTTAACACAGACAGGCCCACCCAAAAAAAGGAAAGGGGTGTTTTTTTGGTGCTAATTGTGGGGATTTTGGGTAGGAAACTTACAATGCAAATGGTCTATTTTAGAGTCTGCGTGAATAATTAGTGACATTCAAATGGCCGCCATTTTGAAGTATGAATCACAAATGCCCATTTCATTGACAGTGCGACCAAAAATACAAGTCCTTCAATGTAAGTTTGACTGTGATTCCCTTGCCATAATATGTATTGAATATAAAAATACTAAATTTTTAATTGTTCACATGGGGCTAATAAAGATATCAAGATGGCCGCCTCTGAATGTTTTTTAAATGTATTTTCTTTATTTGTTTTTAAAATACTTTTTATAATTACCTCCAATCAATGATAAATGAAGGCAAGATCATTCTTACCATCACTCTTAGGGGGTGTAGTTTTTAAGCACTCGGACCATAAGCCCTAGTAATACCATTGTTGTAAGATTAGTCCCGGTACTACTAGTACCAGTTGATACGCCAGCCAGATCAATGGCACACCCTATACTTGACATTATGGGTCCATGAATAGTTTCTCATTCTTGTCCGTTTGCTTATTCCGCTTGGTTTACTATTTGTCTCATTTCGACATTCCGCTTCTCCATGCATGAACAGAAGATGGAACCAGTCATTTGCAGAGATACGTCCACACCTTTGATCCACCTGGTGCCTCACCTCCACCAGCACTTACCTCCACATTAGCACTTAATCAACTGCAATATTATTAGAGCTAAGAGCATCATGGGCCACTGCGACTGACAACAGAGACTGGCCTTCACGTTTCCAGCCATGCTGGAAGTTTGTGTAACCAGTTCAGATGGATCAGATTTTAGAGCATCCCTCTATAGCTACCTGAAGAATGGGTGCACTGGCTAATTTTCCTTGAAAGCTTCATTAGTGGGTGGCATGGCAGAGAACATAGTTTTGGTGCAGAACCGAAACTCAATCTACTTTAAGAGTTTAGATTGTTCCTTACGTTCTGTCCTTGCCTCCGCCACGACTGATATCATATTGCCCATAGCAACCAAGATTATTGTATGTTACTGCCTCAGGACTCACCTTGAGACGACCGAAGTAACACCCAGCTCAGGCAGGTTATGAACACTGTTTACCTCGTAATACTTTCCAGGCTCCAGCCTTGCCAATGCCGTATATGGTGCTACGGTGTCACACCCACTCAGACCGTGGGCAGCTACCCATAGTTCTGGCATGAGATCAAGGGTGCTTTTGTGGTTGCATTGATATCAATCAAGAAGTGCCCCTTCACAGTGATGTTCATCATGAGAAAAGCATGCCCTGGAATATCGCCTTGATAACAAAAGTGTAGCAACACATGGCGGAGGTGATTGCTTACCATTCCGGTCTGCCCTCGCGCCTGTCACCGCTCCACGAATTCATACAAGGGTCGTGAAGTGGTAGCGGAGTTCATCTTTGTCTACTATACGATGGTAACTGGTGGCACCCTCTGCGCAGAGGCCTCCGGGCCCTTTATAGAGGAGGTCCTAGACCTGATAAGACCACTTCGGTTTCCTCACCTCGACAAGTCAATCCTCTCATTCTCCCAGAGCCCCAGCAATCTTGTATATCAGGTTCTTCCCTTCCAGGCTATGGCTTCGTCTTCTGGGACTTCTGGCCAGCCTCATTTGGATGGTTCCCTACTGCACATTACGCATGAGGGGTTATCCAGATCCACATGCTCTTGTACTTCCGACCCTGGTACCACCCAATGTCCCCTCCGTATTCCACTTGCCCCCTGAAGCTGGTTTCCCGACCTCATTGGTGGACACCTCCACGCATGTTGGAGGTGGGCCCCCTTCAGTAAACTAACCCCTCCGTTAGCTGACTACGATGCGTCGGGCGACGGCCCACTTAGGGTCCCCACAAAGTGCGGGCTTGTTGGTTGCCCATGCAAGCTCGCTATCATATCAATGTGCTCGAGCTGCGGTGGGCACTCTTCCTTGGCACTGAAGCACTGAATCGCCCTGACCAGGAGAAAGGTGATCCTGGTCCTATGCGACAACATGAGGGTAGTGGCCTACCTCAACAAGGGGGGGGAAGGAACCTCAGTCTCTGCTAGGAGGTACGGTATAGTCAGGCTCCAGAGTGGTGCAGGCAAACGGCGACATTGCCTTAAAATAATAGCATCACAGGTACCAGGGTGGGAGAACGTCCTAGCAGATGTCCTCTCCCGGAGGGCACGCAAATGCCAGGCGCCATCGACAGGTAGGGTCTCGTCAGTGGAATGGCCACCTATGCCGCCGTCAATTTTTCAGAGGCTACAGAGTCCCCACGTGGACCTATCTCGGCCTCCACTGTGAATCACCAGCTTCCGGCGTACTACTCATGGCGTCGAGGATACAAGAAGCCGTGGCCGTCAGGATGCGATGGGGGATCAGTGCCTATGTATCCCCTCCCCTCCCATTGACGATGAGACCGAGAGTCCGCGAGAAGGTAGACTCAGTCGACATTTGCCTGGGTCGTGATGGACCCATGTGGCCGGCTCTCAGCGCATGGTTCCCACGCGCTTCTAGAAATGCTAGTGGGGGACTAGTGGCTGTGCTAGACGATCCTCCAGCAGAAGGTATGTCCAGGGGCGTACCATCCGCGACTCTCAACTTGACAGTCTCGGGCGATTTCCGCCAACCAATACACTCAGCGGGAAGTCTGAACAGGCTGCCGCGCGCGCTGCTCAGGCAAGGAGGAAGTCAACTAGAGATCTTATGATTCTAGGACTCTGCGGGTTATAGATGTGCGCCATCGAGAGATTGACTCTGCTGTCGGGGATTCCAAACGGAAATTTTCCTGGGGTTTGGGCGTCCAAACAGTCAAGTGCTCCCGTACCACGATTGGGGCGCTCCATGGGGCTTCAGAGACAGCACAGTAGGCGCTAATAGCCCAATCCTCGGAATCTGCTGAAGGGCGTGTTTTCGGCTTCGTCCCAGTTCGTTTACTACGTCTGCCGCTAGTGACTCAAGTCTTAGAGGAATTCGAAACCCACTGGAGAGGGCAAGTCTCCTGGACTAGGAAGACGGCCGTTCTGGTGGCAGTCGCTTCGGGCGATGAGGTTCCGAAATACATACCCTGTCTTCACCACCGTGCCCAGTGGTTCTCCCGGACCTGCTTGGCTGCGGGACCCGGTCGATGTTGTTCGAAGAAGAAGAAACCTTGGTGCCCTGTCAGGGCACTTAAAAATGGTACCGCAACCTATGAAGGGTCCCGGAGACATAACAGCTTTTCATCTTAAACGCCCCAACCCATATGGTCCGTTAGCGAAGGACACAGCCGATGGGTTGCCTCAACCATTGTAGCGCACACCGAAAGCATCACAATAGTTCGTCGACTCTCGGGTAGCTACAAAAATGCATTTGAGTTGCCCCGTCTGTACAAACGCAATATTTGTATTTTTAGGACCACGGCAGCCAGCTGGATTTTTCTAATTGACAGGGTGACAATTACACCATCTTAATTATATAGTTATACTATTAGAGTATATATAATCAGATGAGAAAAATGATTTAAAGTTGTATTTTTGGGTTGATCTCCTCTGTGAGAAGTGCATTTCGGGTTTTTCTGACTTTAAAAGGCAGGCCATCTTGGATTTCTCAAATTACTCAAGCGGTATTCCAAGATAACATATAATTGACATTCCACCTACAAACATGAATGATTATTAAAGAAAAAAACAATTCCAACCATTTTGGTAGTGTCCTTGTCCATGAAACTGCATTTGGATTGTACAGGAAATTGGCGGCATTCTTGGATTTCTCAAATTGCCCAAGGGTGGCAATTTTTACACCACCTGGATTCCATTATATACCTTTCAAAGAGAGATAATCAGCTGAGAACCGAGAAGAAAAAAACTTATCAGAGATTTTCATCTACTCCTCCCCCGCTGCTGGACTATCATACCGCTGATGGTAAAACATGCTGACGGGCTCAGCCTGTCATTCGAGCAAAACCAGCATATCTAATGAAACTTTGTTTTTCGCGCATGATGTTTTCTTCATTCTTTCCGCATTGTTATTACGCTGTAAAGTGAATAACATCGTAAATAACACCGACAGAGTTCAAATTGTCAGTGCCCAATTGTAATTAAGCTTGTAATTCAATCCAACATGATACCTTGAACTTTAATAATAGAAATAGAATCGTATTCTAATACACCTATTTTTTGTATTAGCCATGGCAATGAAATTTTATTACATGTACGAGTGTTGGTATGGTGAATAAACCACCTATCATATGCATACCGAATCCAAATATATTGGATCTGTATTACGAGATTAGTTGATGAATGAAAGTCGGATTTAATTTAAGCGATGGTGGTTCATTATCAGAACTGCAACGACAACTTAATTCGATGACATTCGATACAGGTTAGAATTACATTTTATTTACTTTGATTTACTCAGAAATAACACGATGTAGGGGCTTATATAATTTTAATACACGTGGGAAGAATGCCCGGTTTATAGTGTTTGAAAAACACAAATTGTAAAATGGCATACAATGACGCTACGCAAATTTACGGTGTAACGATAAGGCCATTGGCCCGGTCAGTCAAATACAGCTCATAATTTATTAAATTGAAAATATATCGATACATACAACACAAGAAGCGCTACCGGAATAAGTGTCAAGGGGGCGATTTGATAAGTTTGAACAGTTGAGAAGTTTACCTATAAAGAATCCGCAGGTTCTTAGTTCCCCTAAGACTTAACAATAATAAAAATATATAAATAATGAAAAAAATAAGACAGCCCGTGGTAGCCAATTTTTGTTTTACACATCTTGTCCAATTTGCAAAAACGGATTACGTCACCAAACATTCGTTTGATCACGGGGGGGTCATCATGCGAGAGGGATGCCGTTTAAGTTGCATTTTTGTTCCAGACTATCAACTCTCAAACAAAGTTGTGGACTATTTAAAATAGACGAAAAAAGTGTTAACTTCTTTTTATTTTAAATGCTTAAAGGCTAAAGGTGGTGTGGTAACACTTAAATGTATATTGGAGGGCGTCCAAGTGGACCCAGGATTAGTTTTTTGCGCGCCATGTTTTTAAACGCGATATTTTGCCCAAGATGTTATGTATTGCAGAAATGTCAGTTGCGTATGTGCTGGTGGAAAACAATCGGCCATGGCGATTATGTTATTAGATAAATAAGCATTTGGTGATGACCGCAATTCGTTTCTGCCCTTAAATCGTACTGGAGGGTACTTTTCGGAAATTTTTATTTAAGCAATGTGTGATTGTAGTTAGGTCCTACAATATGAGCACCATTTTGGAAAAAAAAAGTCCGTCGGGAAATGATTTTTCATTTTGAGAGGGGAGAAAATTGTGACATCATTAAAATCTGTCCTGGACCGCCATTTGAATCTGTATTCCAAAATACCTAGATTTGGCTTAAACTACTCACTTGTTAAAACTAACATATCTATGTATCCTTTGATTTTTCTTTCAGAAAGCCCGTATGATCATTGGTTACTGTTAGGCGCAATATTTAAAAAGAACGAAACTGGGTATCAACATGGTACATAACAATAATTACAATCAGTAAGTCCCAATTAAGTCAACATTACACCTCCGTCGCCAATATGTAAGTGCGACAAAATATATTGCTGCAAGCCATTAAGGACCCAGGAATATATCTGCCAACTTGCATTCGTGAACACTTTAAACACCGAGTGACAAAAAGTCATCTTTAAAGGCTATGTCATCATGGTTAATATAACGCATTTAGTGATCTTTCAAAAAGTGAATATTGGTAAAATAACAAATATGTTGGCTTCCAACTCCACATACCTAGAGAAGAATTAGAATCACATTCCAGTTTTAGTAATTTTCAACCGATATCAAGGATTTAAATTCCTTTTAAAAAATGAATCTTTCAAACCCATTAAACCTTATAGGGCACTGAGAAGAAGAGGTACGATCATGGAATTTCTAATAATTAAAACTACCTTTTCGGTATAAGACCTGGCTTTTGCCGCAAGAACAAAAGAAACCATAACACAAAAAAATGTGCTTGGAGAATGTTGTTATATCTAAGATACATCGTAAACCGTTAATTAATTCGTGGTGGATTAAAAATGAAGCGTGGTGAACAAATTTTCAATGGGCCATAACTCGGTCAATATGTGTCCTTTTGTGCACTCTTTTCAGTCGTTTATTAATTTGATGTTTACTTTTTCTTCTCGTGAAATACATGGCGCTTTGAGGGGGTTCTCTTGTGGTATTACTCATTTTAGGACACATGTATAAAAACTTTTGATTATATGAAAAGAAAACATGGGAGCCTACGTTGGAATTGTTCGTGAAAAGGTTAAATTTCATATATAATTTTAATTCTTGGCATGGAATAAATTTTCGAAAATGGACAGAGAGAGGAAAGGCGAGTTATGTTTTTGTTCTTTTTTTAAATAACGGACGGTCTGGGTGGGTACTTAGGTACTTATTATTTATAAAGATAAAAATACAATCGTTAAACTGACTACTGCCGATATTGATAACATATAACAGTGATATCTTAGACCAATGTTAATTCGGGCGTCTTATTCGCCGATATTTCAGACCATTTCCTTGTTTGTCATCAGTTTTTTTTTTTCAAATACATAATGCCATATGAGCTTGAACAAAAACAAAAAATTCCTAAACAAATAGTTCACGCCAACTTAAAGCCGAACAACCATCAAGAGGTTTGCAAAGTGGATATCATCAACGTGGATGTGATAAGTGTGACGATGACCATCCTGTGAAACGGCTTTTTAATCTTCAATACAAAATAACTATTCAAATATATTTAATAGTCGTTGTCCTGTTAAATCCACTAAATTATCTAAACGTAAAACCCCTAGGAATGCCTTGCGATAACATTGGGCTAATTAAATCAATCAATACTAAAATGATTTAGAAATATAAGAACTTGTATTATTATTATATTAAATACGCCCAAACCCAGTAATGATAATAACTAAATACACAAAAGCTCCAATACTCTAAAATTATTCTTGGCATTGTAAGCATCATTCATAAAAGCAGGAGCTTGATGCCCACGTGCCACAGGAAACAACATGAAAAAATATGGCAAACCCTAAATAATCTTCTCAGTAGAAATACATTACCGGCCAATATCACCATGCCAGCCTTATCCAAAATTCTTGAAAAAAATTTATAAACCCAAATAATCGCATTTATGATAAATACCAAAGCTAACTCCTGTGCAGTTTGGATTTAGGACAAAACATTCCACTTTTAAGGCAATCAATAAACGCTATGATAAAACACTATGCCCGTTACAAAGAACTCTGCACTGCGGGATCTTTCTAAATTCAGCAAGTTTTCGATACTCTTGATCACAAAATGCTCATCTAACATTAATAAACTATACAAATATTGATAAGGGTACTTGGATTGAAAAATACCTGGGAATACCGAAAACAATTCGTTGATTATAACCAAAAACACGCTCCCCTTCTTTCGATAGATGGGGTGTACCTCAAGGATCAATTCTAGGACCCCTTTTTATTTTACTTAATTAAAGACCTCCCGCAGGTGCTTTCCTAATCTTCAATTTATTATGCTCGCGGATGACAACTAAATAGCTTGTATTCATAAAAAACCTAAATACTTAATCAACTTAAATAAAAGAATAAACTAATATTCGAATTGGCTTAAACTAAATAACTTTCTCTACCATTAAAAAACCTGAATTTTATGGTATACAGAAATAAAAATAATCCTTACCGCTCTAAATGATATTAAAAAATTAGTTATCGACTTAACCCACTTGAACAAGTAAACAAACTAAATGTGAAACTAAAAACTGATGATGACACGTCTTGGAAAGTACAAAACTTCGATGTTATACAATAATTTCTAAATACAACGGACTTATCAGAAAAGTTGACCTCTTTTCCCTCTTGATTCACTGGACAGACGCCCTTTTTTAGAGACGCCTTGTCTTCCATTACATCAATTTGTGCACTTAGTGGGCAGATAAAAATATTCTCTTCTTATTCTTTGTAAAATTCACTTGGTGTTAGCCCCATACCTACCATCTTTTTCTCTGACTGAATACGTCTTTCAGACCGCCCAGTTTATGATAAGGATAAGGACCTAGCCTAGTGCATTCGAAAGGATAAATCGCACGCGAACCGTATGGGTCAGTGCAGGCAGCACGAGAGCCGGAGGCTCGGTGCAGGCCTGCATGACCCATACGGAAAGTGCAGATTAGATGTCGAGCACTGAGGCGTATGGTCCTTACAGTCATATACTTTGAGAAACAAATCATTAAATGAACATTAAACTTAAGTAATATCTAAATTTGGAGTAGTTTTAAAAATCAATTAAAACACTTCTATACTCCAACAGTCCAAAGTTATACTCTATATAAATAGTGCCAAAAGACATTGACGCAGTTCATTTGTGTTGATTAGTTTGTTTGAAAATGCTGGAAGTGCGAGAAAAATCAGACTCTCTAAGACGTAGAGTGGCTAATCTTCTCGCACCTGCAGTTTCAAAACAAACCCATTTAGTGATGAAACACGTCGATGAAATTGAAAGAAACGAGAGACTTCGCACGCCCTTTTTCCCAAACAAACCCCTCAGTGACGATTTGCATAAAAATGCATTAGGAATTTCTTCTACCAAATCCAATGCCCACTGTGTTAGATGGTAAAGACCAACGCAGCATTATGTACAAAACCATGACGGTTTTCTGCATTGATGAATGTGAAAACGATTTTATTTGTGACTTTTTGGGTTCTTGAAGGACACTTAATTCTCATGGGCCTACAATTGCTATAAAGCAACCATGATTAGTCATTTCTATACCTCGTGCCAGTGATGTCATAACATTGAAGCCGCTTGTACGCACGCGTCAATGTATGCCCATCTTTGGCGCGAGTGTGTAAAAACGCTGTCGCTTAAGCCAGCGCGTGCGGTTTACTAGTCGCCCATCAAATCTCGCGATGACGTCACGGCACAGAGGTAGGGAAGTTCAGTATAGCAGTCTTAAAACTTCTGAAAGGCTTTAGAATTGAAAAGATAACATAAGGATTTATATTTAAGATCAATATTTAATGTCAAATGTAATGTCATTTGAGGAGTACAAAAACGCCTTGTTCTCGTTAATTAAGAAACGCGGTCGGAAAGAAAACAGTACAAAATATCACATTATTTGAATGGTTTGCGCATGTGAATTCAACATACTTTAAAACGAGAACCAAGATTTTCGTCAACACAATAATTTAAGTAGACTGCACCATAGATGTAGCTACTAGTTCGTTAAGAGGCGTACATATACGAGGCGGCATGTTACTTGATAATGAGCAGTAAGTCGATTTCAAATGATTGACGGTATTCCTAGTAGTAACAGGAGTTGGGACCTGTGGTGACCGCGTGCATTATCTGATGACCCGTGCATTACATCTGAGGCACCCGTGCATATCTGACCAGAGCCCAGTGCATTTCGTGAAAAATAATGCCACGCGAGAAAACAAAGATAATCTAACACGAGAAGTATATGTGTACTTACACTTCTCGTGCTAGCGTCTTTTGTTGTTATCTATGTTTTCCGTGCGTTATCTACTCGATTGGGCCGAGAAGGTACCGGGGTGTTATTTTGAATAACAGCTCTAGAGCTTGTTATTTTTAATAAAACATGCACATCGGAAGGAAGTCGGGGTCACCCTAGCAAGCGGTCACGGTAATCGGTTCTAGAAATACAATTGTCCTGACAATTAGTATACCGCGGCGCGATCTGTATATATACTGATGGCAAACTTAAGCTACAAAATTCTCTGCGTGTCAAACTAGCAACCATGTATGTAGAAACTTGAGCGGTATGCTACCTGTAATAAACTTTAAAAAATGATGCTATTTACATCAACATGTTCTCATACGATGGAACAGGACACAATTTATTATTTTAAAACAGCAAATATATATAGAGAGTCAGCTATTTGATTTTCATACTGTCATTTTAAAATGTGTATGCCAGGAACGTGAATTCCTGTTACGGTAATTGCAAAAAAGACAAAAATTTTTAAAACCAAAATAACAAAACCTACTCCGATTGAACATTAAGATTTGACCAAACACTGGGTTAATATAGACGGTACCCCCCCCCCCAAAAAAAAAAACACCAGGTACTAAGTCAGCTTCAACCTCTTAGGATCAAGCTTGCAGAAGCCCCACGACGCCGTCGTCATTCCATTGAAATCAAATGCTGCTTCCACAAATGTCGGACATCACACACTCACATAAAAGATACGTAAAGAATTAGAAATATACTCTATAAACAGTGACGGTCAACCCGATCAAGATGTTTATTTTGTTTTCTTCATCTTCAACCTATGCAATGGCACTCAAATGGCTAAAATAACGTGGTTTAAAACACTGATAACTCTTGTATTTCCGCCACGAAATAATCAATATGTGCAAGATGAATAGGGTTTGGTTTAATAGTCTTTATTAAGATAGGCCTGGTGATTATTTCATTCAAATTTTACTCCAAGGATAAACTTAATACATGATATATTTGCTCCGTATTTAGCAAAGCTAATCAATTAACGTCATGGGCAAGTTATAGCTGTAATACTTAATAGCTTTAGTCACTCGAGGTTAATGGCCAGAGAAATCAATACAACCCATTGGAATTCGGGTAAACGCTCGTCCATAGAGGTGGACAAGGACATGTTTTGAAAAAATATGTTAAATTAAATTGCGACAAATTATTCGTATCAATTCTAATTTAGCATGGTTAACCAAAAAATATTGTTTTAAAAATGTCTTTTTCTATTATACTCTAAGTGTTGACATATCATCAATGTGCTATGATGACGTTCGTAAAAATAACAAGCTTTCGCGCGTGACTTGCGACATCGGTCTCTCGGCCTGCGGCCGCTCGACCGATGTTAACCCAGTCAAGCGCTCAAGCTGGTTAATTTCACGAAAAGGCCATCTAAGCTCCATTGATAATCTATATCAGTCACCATAACCTACGTCCTCCAAAAATATGGATGTATTTTCTTGACCAGACAGGACGGACATCCCTTGACACCCGTCATCATCAAAGGGACTTGTACGTTAGACATCATTGAATGACCGTCCAAAACAGTCCCCATCCTTGGCTACTTTTAAAGTAACCCTCAAAAACAGCTCATTGATTTTATTCTGCAACGGATTAACAGCCATGTGATTTGGGCAACTTTTACTTAATCATTACAATTAACGGTTTTTTCTCTACATTTGTTTTATGTTTCCAAGCTATTAATTGTAATTTTGAGTCAGCACCCTTATTTCTCCGTGTGTTGTGTCATTATCATTGTATTATTTTATTTATTTTTTTTTTTTTTTTTTTTTTTTGTGTTTGGCCTGATTTCAAACCAAAGGTTCATTATAGGTTGTTATTGTGTAATTAATGCATGGGTGCCACGATGCGTTTAAGTGGCAGCACATCTCTTGCATAGATATATGATATTAAATCTTAGTTCTAGTAAAGTCATGTCATATTTATATTTGTTAACAAATATTTATGGTATAGGTGCAATGAGATGGAAATAACCCTGAAAGCTGATGTATTTTCTTTAGACCTAGGAAGCACCGCAATATAGAAACAATTGTTTGTTCAAAGATGTGATCAAAAAAGTGTAAATTGCAGTAAAGATTATGATCCCCGTAACTCACTGAAAAAGTAGCAAAACTATCTATTCCTAAAAATGGCCTCAATTTCTTTCGCAAAAAAAAAACGGTTAATTATGAAACGAACCGCTCTTGCTATCACTTTATAAACACGAGAAGTATTGCGTGTTACTATTCCTAAATATCAGAGTTTCATTTCTTAACACTATTCATAAACACTTTAAACTTGTTTTTGGTATTTTAAAATGTTTAATGTGTTCAGAAACGGTAATTAACGGCACGTAACTTTGGGGGATTCCCGTTACCTTTTTTCAAACACATAATTTGTCATAAACAAATGCTAAAGTATTGTGATATATATTAAACTAGGTAGAAAAAAGGTAGGCTTGGGAAAATGACGACAATTCCGATTCTCTTGATTAAAGCAAAATGACTTCGCGCACAATATGCTTTCCCAACATACAACGAAAGAAAGTATCTAAAAAACAAAAAACATGCGGTTTGGATTGTGCATTCCCATACGTAATTGGGGAGAGCCACTTTCATTTCAGTGAAATTAAAAATGTTTAGTTAAGACAAAAAGGGATTTTGCGCAAGCTTTGATCTGTTACAAGCTCTTCAAAGGTTTTCTATAAGTAACGGAAGCTTTATTTCGGATATCCTTGATATGACAAAGATGTAAATTTGCAAGGTTATCTGGGTTTCACGTGGCCTATTATATTGATCCCATCTTTTTTGAACTTATTTCAATTGTAACATGAAGTTATTCTCTTAAGAAGGATGAATTCAACATATTTTTTTGTTATTTGGTACCAAAAAACGTTGGTAGGTTGGGGAGATACATGATTTGAATTGTATTGCTAACACAACAAGGGAAAAATAAATAATTGTATAGGGAAACGATACACTGTGTTTTTACCTATTAGCCTATTTATAGTCCTCATGGCTTACGGAATTTTGGCAAAAGGACGGTTAGGGACGCATTATTTGTTTAAAAAGGGAACCTGGAGGAAAAATGGATCGCCCTTATGACGTGAAACTCGTGTTGGCCGTACGAAAAAAAAAAAAAAAATGTGAAAATTATACAAACACATTATTACTAATGCCGAAATAAATCCTTTCTTTCTACTTACATGATACACCAACAAAGGGCGATGAAAGCTAACACACCAGGTAATGCTTATAGAAGAAGACAATTAAAAGCTGCCTATGGTCTTTGTTAACATTGCCTAAAAAATGATATAATTGTTGGTCTTTGCCTCCCAATGCGCGTGGTGGTTGCGGTGGTGGTGGGGTTTTGTGGAGGTGGTGGTGGAGGCGGAGTTGGTGGCAACGGGCGGCGGGCGGCAGTGTATAGTAGTAAGCAGGAGTAGTAGTAGTAGTATAGCAGCAGCAGCAGTAGTAGAGCATGTAGACTAGACGTAGTAGGCGGTAGTACTAGTAGAGTAGTAGCAAGTGGTACATGTACTAGTAGCAGTAGACTTAGTAGTGAGTAGCAGTAGCTATTTCAGTTTCATTCCCTCTACAGAGGCAGAGGGATTTATTTCACCAAGATATATAGCCTTCGGGCCCTATAAACATTGATATAATATTTACCAACACTCTCTAAAATCTAGTAACACTTTTTTACAGGCAGGTGTAAAAATATTTGCCTCTAAATATTCAGAATTATTTGAAGATTGCTTAATGGACAAAACTTAAGTTCATTTGGATGCATGGACACGTAATGATAGTAACAGTTAGCATTAGTCGTAGTAGTAGCAGCAGTAATAGTAGTAGAGTTAGTAGTAGTGTAGTATGTAGTAGTAGTGAGTGTAGTAGTAGTAGTAGTTATAGTAGTAGTAGTAGTAGTAGTAGTAGTGTAGTAGCAGCAGCGCCAGCAGCCGAAGCAGCAGCAGGTTAGTCAGTAGTAGAGTGTAGTAGCAGCACCATCATCGGCAGCAGCAGCAGTATAGTATATATAGTAGGGAACTCAAGCGGTAGTTAGCAGCAGCAGCAGCAGAGATAGCAGAAAAGGTATAGGAGCAGCATACTGTAGTCCTGACAAATAGACCACACAAGGATTTCTTGACTGTTAGAACAAAAGTACAGGAAGGTATAGCGAGAGACATTCCCCATATTAAATCTCACGTGTCTTTACAAGATCCTGAATATGTTGCATTTTATATTGGTTGCGAACGAGGATAATGCAATTCTCGCGCGAATGCAAGGAGTGATTTTTAATTCAATTGACTTTTAAATGTGAACCGATGAAACTAACCAGGTTTGGGGATTCAAATGTTCCAGAATGTGTTAAGGTCCCCGTCTGGAACAGCCTGCTTGGAAGTTTGTTTTTACTTGTTTTGTCGTTTGTTTTTTCTCTTTTATCTTTTTATTTTGTTTATTTTTTTGTTTTTTGTTTTGGGGGTGGATGTGTGTTGTGTTTGTTATGTATGAATTTGCTTATGGTTTTTGAGTGGTTGTTTTGTCTCCACTCAGATTAAACAGGGTCCTTGCAACTCAAACATAAAAATTCTGTGATTTAATTTCCCCACTGGTTTCCGGTGGACAAGATAGTTTTTATCTGAGGTGTTATTTTTGTTTTTGTTGTATTTGTGATGGATGTTGCGTTTTTTAAGGTTTGTTTTTTTTTGTTTGTTGGTTTTTAGTGGGTGTTTTGTTTTTTGCCCTCTACTGTCAGATTAACATGCGTCTTTAAACCCAAACAAACAAAATAAAACAATAATACCTAAGCCAAATAATCCAGTATAAAAAAACAAAATACTGGAACCCAAACATAACAAAAATAAAAACAAAATACCATGGACACCAATTTCTGCTGGTTTTCGGTGATAAATAAAGAGATTGTATTCATTTATACAACCAGTATGGACATCTACATAACGTATTTCCTCAGTGTAAAAACTCGCATAATAAAGGAATGGATATTACCATTTAACTAAGGGGTTTTCAATGGTTGTTTTGGTGTGCATCCATTAATCGCTTGTTTAAGAAAAACCAAGGGAGCACAGATAAAGGCATATATGCATGAGCCTTTGGAGCTCCTAAGCACATTCGTTGTGTTTGTTTGGTTGTTGGGTGTGTGCGGAAAAAATGGGGAAAAAAGAAAATTATAAAAAATCTGAAATAAAATTGAAAAGCATTTTAAATTAAGATAACCTTTAATTAAGGACAAACCATCCGCTGAAAACAAGACGACTTTTTTCTTTTTACAAGGGTCTTCCAGGTTCCTTCAGTTAGAATAGAATTCAAAAAGCGGACAAGATAGCTCAATCAGGGTAAGCGCTCGATCCAGGGTATGCTAATCCATGAGTATAGGCGTGCGTTCGAGCCTGTGAGATTCAGCGTTTGTAATTCCTGGGACAGAAATTAACCGCTTGTTGTCTCGATTTACCCATGCGATATTTGGGAAGCTGGTCCGGCTGCGATGGTTAACACACATCTGTGATGACGTCACCCTATGGTTTTTCGCTCCATATTTTGCACCAATGGAGCGAAAGTAACAATAACAGCCATTCGTAAACTCAGAAAAGCGACTGCCGAGTTTTACGAATGGCGCCGTATATTGGATACATCGCTCCATTCGAGCAAAACAATGCAGGAAAAACAATATACCAAAGCAGGCATACAATAGAGCACAATTTAGAATAGATTTGCGTTTGATTTAAAATAGCGCCACATGAAGATAACGATTTATACAACGAGTAATTTCTGGTTCGTTTCTTTTGAGTGTGTGTGTGTGTTTATTTTTTTTTCTAGTGAAGTATGAATCTCACAAGAATATCGTATTTTTTATTAATTTGTATGACGTGGAGTATTTCAATAAATTTTTTAAAATGATTAAGTTGAGAATTCTTTGGTTTAAAATTTTTAAATTTACTTGTTTGATCTTAGATGTCATTGCATGGTTGATCTACTTTTATTCATTATCCTTCACTTTTGTTTATCGGTACTTAGGCCTAAAATATTGTTGTTCGGAGTGTTTTTTAATTTGTTCAAATCTAACCGAAGCTTGCTGGTTCTTTGTATCTTTTGTGCGTTTTCTTTATAGTATTTAATTTGTGTTTCCCGTTTATCTGATTCTAGCTTAAATATATCGTAGTATTTTCTACTGTAACATTTGCGTAAAGTATATGCATGAATATTTCAGTTTTGTGTCATTAGGAATAGGCGCCGTTAAAAATTTCATTTTTTTTTCATCTTTAAAAAGAGGATTTCTAGGAAAGGAGCGCCCCAATTTTTTTCGAACTGAGTTTTTGCATATTTTCAATGCATGGCAACATACTCAATCACACATGAAGTGATAATTAAGCTGAATACACCGTCTTTATGTAATACGATGATAATTTAGTATGCTTTGTTTTTTCTCGTGCACGACAGAAAAGAAAAAAAATCAAAAGCATGCTTTTTTCTATAGAGCCAATTAAAGGTGCAACGAGAGATTTCACATAGTCCTTCCTTAAAAAATCGACAGTACATGATTTTGCCCTTGAGGTAAGGGCTTTCCATTCAAAAATCCAATCTAAAGGGATTAAGTGAGAATGATTCTTGGGTACAAAAATGTGAAATTTTATAATTTCGTATAGGTGCAAAAAGAAAATTCAGCCTATGTTTTACATTGAAATATATCAAATCAAAATCATCTTTTTTCTCTCTTTTAGGCATTTATGTAGCGAAATACAAGGTAAGATATATATGATATCTAAATATATAAATTACGATTATGACGCAATATTTGGGTGCCCTCAAATATCTCCGTGCACCTTTAAGTCAATAAGCTATGCGCACACAGGTTTTTCATGTGTACAGTAAACCATTTTGTTTTAAATTTCGGTGTGAGGGGTTAGAGTGTCGTGAGTGCTATTCATAAATAAAAAAAAATGTCTCCTGTCAAATTTTAAATGGGGGTACGTTTGAAAACTCATTCCCCGCGACATTTTTAGTCGGGCACGATTAAATAAATTGAAAAAGCTTCCTTAAAAAAAAAAACGAATGTGGTTAAAATTGCGATTTGAAAACCTGTAGAAGCGTAAAGCCGACATATTTTTGGCCTACTAGGAAAAAAACGGAGACCACGCACCTTCCATACTATACAGTCCTATTAATCCTTGGCATATCCAGGGAGAAAAATCACAATTACCGATGAAATTTTGTCCCCATATGAGCCATTAGGCGATCAGTATATCCAGATTATGATTCTGCCAACGGCATTTACTGGATATCTGGGTTTTGGATACAGTATGTACAGATCCTCATTGTTCGGTCCCGTGTTCGGTAAATTCAATAACTCCCTCGATTCAGATTTTTGGATTCATATCCATGCACATTCAGGGTTATTTAATTTTTGAACAAACGAAACTCATGGATATAATACAATAAATATATTACAAGGATCCTCAAGTTCAAGTGCATTTAGCGTGTTCATTCCAAGATACGGTTCATATGACACATCTCGTTTACAACATTTAGCCGGTAATGTCCATCATAGCAGTATCTAATCTATAGTATCAACAGGGTTAAGGAAGTCAATGACGAGTAATCAAATAAAATGTACATCCACTCTGTAGAAAAATGTGCACAACAAATCAACTACGCACCTATACAATGAAATGCATACGCCATGCTGATGCGGGGATTAAAAATGCGATCAAGATTGAACCTAATCTCATCAGTTATACAAAATCACAGAATGTTTTTTCCAGATTGCGTTTTTAAAGAATCTTAATTAATTCACCCAGTCCTACAAACCTTTGAATACATTATCGGCTTTAATCGGTAATTGATTATCTTTGTGAATGAGCAACACTTCAAAAAAACAACTCCATTCGTTGCAAAATAATGGAGCGAAAAAAGCAATAGGGTGACGTCCCAGATTTGTGTTAGTCGGATATTACACTCGTAAACTCTCCATTCTTGCGCAGCCACGAACGGAGAGTAACTCGTGTTAATATCCTTTACGTATGTTTGCTGATAATGGAAAGCACTGATCCGCGATCTTCTGCACATCCCTTGAAATGATGCTAAGCCAAAAAAAAAATAGTTTGTCTCAAAAGCTGAGAGTGGCTTGAAAGTAATGCGGTATGCGGGTATTTTTTTTTAATTTCAACTCTTTATTGTGCTCGGTAATAAAATATCAATGTGCATGCACCAACTGATCTTCAACTTTCACCTGGCCTGTAACTCTCCATGGTATCGAAGTCTGGCAGTCAATGGCATATTTAATAACATCAGCAGATTCCTGCCTCAAATCCACACATGGATTTCCCCCAAAACAAGATTTCAATTGCAATATCTCTAAGAGTTTTGTTCTTATAAGTTTTGTGGAGGATCCATTTGTTTATTGTTGCTCAGAATCAACTTTAACTTTGAGAATAACTGTATCCCATCTTACTTACTTTTCCGAAGCACTGTATATACGCTACGTTGCAATTGACCTATGCCCCGCACACCAGTAAATAAGTGCCGCATTGAAATACACTAAATATACCGTGTTGAAGCGCGATTTGACTGAAGCGGCAAGATTTTGCCAGAATCATATATTACTGGATTGCACCGATAAAACTTTTAATATGTAATTTTATGTATGGTTGTTTCCGATTTGCGTTTTGCGATTGCGACGCTAAACAGCCACGTTAGTGACAGTTTTTCCACCGTTTTTTTTTGTTTTCGAGCCTGCACACTTTACCGGAATTATAGTGCCATTTATTTGGTGGTGGAGTGTGTTCACTTCACGCGCTGTGTCCAGGAAGTATCGTCTCTGCACTCGCGTCAACGTAAAAATAGTCTTGTTCCCCGCCGAGAGCGCAGATGTGCGTGAATCGTGCATTTTCACAATTTCAGTTTTACAACAAAATTTGGAGTTCATGAACTTTTTTTTTGGAAAAAAAAATAAAAAAAAGTTTCCGCTAACTTTTTTTTAAATTTCGGCGAAATTTACAAACGAGCGCGTTCAGCTTTGAGACCAACCATTTTTTTTTTGGTCCTAAATGGTTTATGGTATGGTTGGCCACATGATCAGGCTGACCATTTGTTGAAGCGCGTAGCGGCCAATAGCATAAGGCGCTATATAAATCTCGGCTATTATTATTATTATTAATTCACTGTATAAGCTATTTTAATAACTGTAATTTAAAGTTGATGTAATACACCAGTTGTCTAAAAAAAATTGTGCTATAATTCCCATGACTTGCGCCCACTCAACCGTCATTTTTTGAGTCAGCATAGCCTAGTTAATTACTCTTATCCTGCAAAATTAGAAACTTCCAACAACAACTTATGCAAATATCGCAAGTTATGCAAGCTCATGCCGATTCAAAGGCTGTAAATAAGATTTAACATCAGTTAAGGAATGAGGGAGAAAACTTAACTCTGTGAGAAGGGGAAAAATCCTTGACCTGTTGACGAAAATGAAAAATACCTAACCAAAATCTGACTTTTAAAAATAAATCTGTATCCCTACCTCGGGAAATCTTCAATGCATTTGGAATTAATCAACATCCCTGGCCAGATGACATGGTGGCCATTGATGAGTTTCCGACACCTTGTCTCCCGAATGGGTTCCACCAATTACAACTCGCAGATTCCAATGTTGGTCACAACGTGACATCTCAAAATCCCAGTATTCACTTAGTGCTCAGAACACTATGTCCAACCACCTCCGGGTGTTTAATGTGTGTTATTCAACGGAGCGTGCAGGAAAAGGTGATGAAGTGGGCAATTTGAACTGAGCAGCGTCTGCATCGTACACATGGCATCGAAATAGTACAATATTTTTCGTTTTCAAATGCCACAGGGAAACGGTTTTTTATCATTTAAAAAGAGGAATTAAATCGTACAAGGTTTCCCCTTTTGTACATTTAGGTCCCGATTATATACAGGTGAGGGAAAAAAATTTGACCCTGATTGTGTCCGCCCGCCATTTTTTGACATTTTTAAGTAACATATATCTAACATACTTGATATCTTTGAGCTGGGTTTCATTATCAATTGAATGACCTGCAAAGATCATTCACTATCGGTTTGTAATAGACCGAGCTACAGTCGTTTGAATCAAGTAGTCGGTTTTCTTCTCTGTCCACGGATTCACATTGAAATGCCAGCGTTCAGCGAAGGAAATCAGGGTCCAGAAGAAAATCAGGCTATTTATTCACTGCAGATTCTTGATTCGAAAGACTGTAGCTCGGCCTATACTTAACCGATTGGAAAGATCTTTGCAGCAAATTAATTAAAGATAATGAAATAAGCTTTCCGCAGATACCACATATGTTAGATATATATTATTTAAAAATTCAAAATGGCGGACACAATCAGGGTCAATTTTTTTTACTCACCCTCAGGCTGTATAACATGTCACTGACTGAAGTGCTTAGCAGGGGCGTCCCCAGACCATTTTCAATATAGGGGCGTTGTCGGCAAGACTGTCTATTTACCGACACAATTTGTAAAATTTTCGTCGCTTTTAAAATCTAAAGGAGAGGGGCGGAGGAGGAGCGGTTTCCAACCAGTCATGCCATCAAATTTCGGCTGGTATTACGTATAGTAACACAGCAATATATTTTTATTTTGCATTCATATCGGTTTACCAGACAAGTCAAGAATATATGCGCAATTTTGCCGATAAATCATGTTATTGACACACCCCACACCCCATCACAAACAAACCTACTCTATAGAAGCTTACAAGATTTCACGCATGATGCGTAAATCGACTCTAATCACCGACGGCAGCTTCGCGCCTGCGTAGTACATTCCAATTCATTCAAATAACCAGAAGGCTTGCTAGTATTTATAGCGCTCGATCCAGCCATGGCTGACTGACCTAAGTTTAAATGAACCGCGTTGCAGTATACACGCAGCCTAATGCAAGAAATCTTTGTGTGTACTTCTTCTTGCGTATGGGGCAGCAGCTAAATGTGTTGTAAACAGTGGAGCCAGCTCATTGTTGATTGGTTGGGGTTTGAGAAGTCTATGTTACACGGTGGACGAAAGTTAGGGCACTCATTGAGAATGTGATCCACAGTCTGTGATGGAGAACCTAATTGGCAGGCTGGCGATGGCCGCAGCCCCCATCGGTGCATATTGCTGTTGAAGCGACCGACTCCTGTGCGAGTCCGGTTTAAAGGTGCAACGAGAGATTTCACATATCAGGTGTCCCTAAAAAAAATTGAAAGTACTGATTTTTGCCCAGATGCAAAGCTCAGAAATGTTTCTTTGGTACAAAAATTGTGAATTTTCATTCGTATGGAGCAAATACGAAATTTAGCCTATGTTATATACATTGAAATATATAAGCAAATCAATATCACATGTTTTCTCTCTTTTAAGACATTTCTGTAGCCAAACACAAGGTAAGAAATCCACTGAGTGTCTAATCTATATGAAATTAATACTATGATACAATATTTGGGTGTCTCAAAATCTCTCGTTGCACCTTTAAGGTTACGCATTCCTTGCGTGGAAGATTGTTACCAGGTGGTAGTTCTGTCATAGGTGTAATAGTGAGTTGATCTGGTCTTGGAGTATCTAGCCAAGCAGTATTCCATGTCTGTAAGATGTTTTAATTGGAAGCTGGAGAGTTTAGCAGCGTGTCGACAGAAAGGTCGACGAGAGCACAGTCTCTGTCTGCCGAGCTGGTTTGATTCTTTGACAGTGTTATGCAGCAGGTGCTTGTTGTCCAGCAGAGCCTTATTCACTAGTTTGTGCGTGTGGTGTTCTCTCCGAAGCACTGCAGGCGCAATGCCTTAAATAGTGTGGGTTGGTATGTCAATGAAACAGTTCCCGTAGGATTTTGGTGCTAAAGTTGATTTTCTTGCTGTTTTTCATTCAATAGGGACCAGACAGTCAGAAAATGATGGGATGCAAATTTTCGGACTGCTGCCCCCTTCCTCAAGGGGGGAAATGTTACTACAGGGAAAAATTTAAAATCGAGTCAAAGTGTGTTTTAATGTACATTAACATGTTCGTCTCCTCATAAGGATTAGAAAAAGTATATATTTGCCTAGGTTCCGACCTTTAGTTAAAGCGCTATAGCCCCATAATGGTTCAAGGTCATCCTGGGGTAAATTTTAGCCAATGCTCAGATTTTGTTGAAAACTGGTGATAAGTTGTTTTTATTGTCTCACAGGATCCAAAAATGTATTATTTTGCAGTGTGTGACATTTGGTTGGCTAAATATTACATACCAAAATGTCGCAAGGGTCTGCATGGTCTATGGGGGTCACCAGAACTTTCCCTGGATATCGTAATGGTAATATCAAAAAATCAATTAAAATGCACTGGTCATGTTTCAGTATGACACAAGGAATCATTTGACAACACTTTCAATAACATCGGAGCATTTACCCCCACGGTGACCTTGAACCATTACGGGGTTATACCGCTTTAACTAAAGGTTGGAACCTAGGCAAATATATATTTTTTTGTAACCCTTGTGAGGAGACGAACCCGTTAGTCTACATTAAAACACAATTTGACTCGATTTAAAATTTTTCCCTGTACTAACATTCCCCCCCCCCCTTGAAGAAGGGGGAATCAGTCCGAAAATTTGCACCCCATCATTTTCTAACAGTTTAGGTCCTATTGAAACCCAAACAGCAACAAAATCAATTTTAGCATGAAAATCCTACGGGAATACACACCAACCCACACTAAAAGCTCTGATAGAAACTCAGATGGAGTAGGAAGGAGGCAACCATAATGGTTCTCAATTTTTCAAGGTCTCGTTAAGTACTCCGTCCAGCTTCTTTGTGTGAAATGAGAGCTTCTTTGTGTGTGTACAATGTACATCCACATGTATGCCATGCATACCATGCTTGACCGACCCGTAAGTGACCCTGCTAATAAGTCAAAAACACAGTTCTGCGCATATAATTATGACAGCAATCAATACTCCCATTGCATTTCCCAATTCAAACTTGTAGTCAGAAGGAATTATGGGCGCAAGGTGGAAATGGAGTACAGACTTTTTCTATGACAGATTTTAGTTAATTAGGATCTTAGCCAATAATTTCTGGAGGGTGTGCAAATTTTCGTTCAGTGGCATTTTCTAGAAATCCAATATGGCTGCCACCACTCTAAAACTCATTAAAATGGTCATACTTTTGTGCTCTATATCCAGGTTTTCAATCAAGACGAATCCATTGAACAGTATACTTGATGTTATTTGAGCATAACATTACCATCAAATCCAATATGGCCGCACAGAAATCAAATGTAGCCTGAAATTATTAAATTGACCATAATTCATCAAGTTTTTGTGATAGAGACATATTTTTGGGCTTTTTACCCAGGAGAAACTTATATCTAACATTTCTGGTAGGTTAACATGCTTACAAATCAAAATGACCTCATGATATGTCGGCCTTTTAAGATCGTTAAAACTTACAATTTGTCATATAGTGATAATATATCGATCGTAATCTTGAATTTTAAGTATGTGGTTAAAATAAAAAAAAAAACAGATATTAGTTTGTAATGCTCAAAGACATATTTAAACTTTAATTTAAACTTTTAACTTGATTTTGGATGCTATAACTAAATAAAATGCAGATATATTATATGTATAGGTTTTAAAGAAGTTAAAAAGGCAGGTATATTGGCTACCATTATAACATTTTTGTAAGTTAACGAATCAAAAATGCCGGATAAGGATGTCTAATGGTCAAATACTTATCTTATATATTACTTTAGACCTTTATAATAATAATTGGGTGAAACAACTCCATATACTATAGATATAGATAGATTTTAAATCTCTTTAACGGCGGCT
>JAMKCH010006470.1:0-32685 GCA_023653785.1 Ophioderma brevispina | reverse complement strand
ACAATTTTAAGCACCTTTAGGTTTTTCAAAAGCCTGCAGAAAAAAATCTGCATGGGCACAGCCCAAAAGGTACACTCCAAAGCAAAAAGAACATGTATATCAATTAAAAAACAACAATTGAAACCAAATGTTTTCATGTCTGTATGGTTGCACTTCGAAGTGGGCGTGACTGACGGGACAAAAAAAGTACCATCACTTTTTTGAAAAAGTAGATTCTTGCAAAAAAGCTATCTGTTTTCATATTACGATTTATAGCAATGTTGCCAAAGAACATGATACATAAACAATTAGAAAACATAATGATCATACATAAAAACCGAGAATTCCAAAAACTGGGCCTATCAAATCGTGCACTGGACGGGACCGTGACTGACGGGACATTGGAACCCCCACCTGCGACTGACACTGCTTCTTACAGCAATGCTGCCGTTGTTCGAATGTACATTTTGGGTTTATTTTGCCACAAAATTATCAGTATATCCAGGACATAGGCAGATTGACATTAAACAATCATTTGAGACATCTCAGTTGAAGGGACGTCAAGCTCAAATATGTACACACTCAGTATGAATAAAAAGATCAAATTCCAAGATTTTAACCATGCTTGACTGCCAGGGGAAAATTTCAATGGTCAAATGAGCATTAATAATGTTTTGTTGGTTAGGAATTTTGTGAAGAATCTGAATCTGAAGTATAAAAAACTAAGAATTTCTACTTCAAAATTTGCCCCATTTGAAGCACATGGTAAAGTGCCAAAAAATCATAATTATAGGGATGGGGGACAACAATATTTGTAATTTTCATTAAAATTGTTCAATCAAATGGGTATTTATCTCGGAAGAATATTAATTTCTTCGTTCAAACAGGAGAAATAACATTCTTTAATCATTCATGCCAACAAGATGAGGGCTCATATGCACTGTGACTGAGGAAGAGGACTGACGCGGAAACATTTTGAGATGCGAATTTTTTCTTAACTAAAGATCAGTGAACAATTTTTATTGTTTTTATATGAGGACAGTTTGGTTAAAGATTTAGATTGAATTGGAATGAGAAGAAATATAACCTGTTAGGATACGAAAAATAAACCAAACTTTTTAATGTTTTTGGTGACTGACGGGACATTTCAAAAAAAAAAAAAAAAAACCACACCTGAAACCGACAGTGTCCATACAATATTACCAACTGGTTTAAAATTATATCTGGATTGCTGCAGAGGTACCAAAGTTGCTATTAAATCACAAATAAATATCTTTGGTGATTGTGCACTATAACAACTGGGATCAAGATTTTACTGCAAAATTTGGGCTACTCACAATGGTTCCAGTTCCCTCAATTTCAAATTTTCCTAAAAATATAAATCAAATTACAGCACACAAAAAGCAAAACAATCGGTTTCTGATGCTAGTTAGTCTTACTTTAAAGACGCAATAATTGGAAGCTTCAAGGTAAATTTAAATTTCATGCAGGCGCAACATTTTCGTGGAGTTGGCCATGTGTCCACATTCTAAAGTGTGATTTTTCCCCTTTAAATTGTGGGCTAAAAGTTTACACAATGTATAATGAACAAATCTTGGGCCCTTGAACTCGATTTCTTAAGTTTATCGTCGCCCCCGCCCGCGTTTATGTATTTTGGGCGCGTTAGCGGCTGATGAAAATCATTCATTATTTGACTGAAAAATGTGTTCAAGGAGAACCTTTTAAGTCGATATTGGAATTTTTGTAGGACACCTGTCTCGGAAGTCTCAGAAATGAGTCTAAAACTAGACTCAATATTGTTCGTATTTCGTCGATCCCTGTAGATTCACTTAAAAAATACGCATGATAGCCAAATTAATGACTAATTGAAATAGTTCCCTAATTATGGGCTGAACAAAAAATGTGACGAGGAAACTATAATTGAGTTCAAGGGCCTTCTTGTCCCTGTATAGGACAGGAAGGTTAATTTTTTTGTGAGGGGTGCAGCGTGCCACCAGTATGTTTTGAGTTGGCCAGATTTGCCCACCTATACTTGAAAGTGCCAAATTAATCAGTCTGTCACAATTACACACTATGATGAAATTTGAGTCATAGAGGAATTTAGATTTGTTTTTGTTATAACGTAGCAAGACACCCAACTTTCTGTGTGAGGGCCCCATTGATTTAACATAAGTGACCAGGGAGGGTTCCATGGGGCCCTACCCCGTTTTTTTTTTTGCATATTTTACTTTACTAATCACGTCAATTTTTTTGACTGGTGCACGTGTTATATAAGTGTCACCCATGGGGAAACGCTTCTTTGAACAAAAAAATAAAAATAATAAAAAATTCAATCGGCCCCCCATCGTTTTCACGCTTAATTAGCATAAACTTAGCATTTTGGGGGGATGCAGGAAAAATATTCACCCTAAAAATCACACTCAGAATAAAAATGTTACCAATTTTTATTTCAGCAAGTTTGTTAATGATATTCTGATTCCTATAAAGGTGGGTGACCGCGATCGACAACCTCGTCCCCCCCCCCCCACGTTACTCCATTAAAAGTGAGATTTTGAGGTATCAGAAGAAGGTCATCTTTTTCTCATTACCCAAGTGAAATATAAGGCCCAGGAAATGTTTCCTGTTGAGTTATGAACAAAAACATTCCAAAATGTGAGTCCCCACATAAATTAACACAAACTGTCCTATAGGCCAATTTATTACACATTTTGCTTCGAATGTCCAAACGGATGATGGACCGATTTAAACTCAAAATGTAATTCAAATGTTTTTGGTGATATGCTTCCATGTGAGGGGAAAAAAAACATCATATGAAAAATTGGCACGATCGGGTAACACACCTTTAAGAGCCCCATTTTATTGACAAAAATGCGCTTTGGGAAAGTGGGTTTTGTTTTTCAAATTTTGTTTGAAATCCAAATGACGCGAACATGAAAATCGGTTGTTTATTGGCCCTGCATTTTGAAACGGTATATTTTTAAAATTTTTTTTTGCTTGAAAACTTAGTGTATAGTGTATAGTATTCATCACAAAATTGTCGTGAAAGTGGTTTTCTTAGGGGGTCCATTGAACCCCCACTTGCGCACCAAAGGGCATGAAGGGTGGGAAATCCTTGGTCAATTTAAAGTCGACTAAGAGATTTCGAAAATATTATTTTTTGGTGTAAAATGAAAAATAGTCAACTAGAACTTAAAGATAGTAACCTAACATGCACAATTCCGAAATTTGAGATGAATCGGAAGTTTTCGTTTTTGATGCAGTAAACATATGTGTAGTATTACGTACCATAGGACACGTGTATAACAAACATTCCGGATCCGGAATTGCAAACAAAGTTGTGCTTTTTCTATATGAAGAATCGATTAAGCGTAAGCTAATTTCACACAGTGATTAGTATATGGACAGCATTATGTACACTGCAAAAAACACGATTTTTTGGAAATTGAGGGGCGCCCTCCTCCGGGAACTTCTGAGTCAGCCTTTAAGTGGACTTTTAAATGTTACTCGGACATTGGCATATTTGGCCACTTATGTGGCCTAAATTTGCCAGTGGTTGGCACATATGCCAGGGCTGCCATTTGGACAGGCTTACATTGTAAATGTAAGTTTCCCGGGACTACACGTTGAAGTGAGTAGTACACATATTTCGAACTTTTTCATCAGCAGAAAGCGGTTCAGAAATTTCCAAATTGATTATGAGCATGTTGAGTGGCATCTATATCAGAGCCAACAGCGCTGTATCCAAACGGCCGATTTCAAACAAACAAACGAAATAATTTACGTATTCTTACCCTAAATCATTCCTTTACATGTTACGTCATGAAGACCCTTGTCATGCTTGTGTAATTCACGCGGCAGTCCATTAGGTGTCAAGGCGGCCACTGCGTAATATAGCTCGATCACGCCCCATTTTAGAGGAGGTCAGCCAGCCAGCTGATCCTGCTCAGATGGACATCTTTGAGTAACCCGCGGTTACAAGTCCATCACTAAAAATCTTCAAAAGAGTGCACCCGGGAGACCCCCACCCGCATGAAAAGTGAGTCTGCAGGAGTAAGGCCCACCTCTCGACCGGGCTCTCGAGCCCGTAGCCGGGCACAGTTAGCAAAAACAAGAAACAATAACAAACAAAGACAAAAACGAACTTGACAAACACAAACCCCCCCAACAAAACAAAAACAAACTCCCAATGGAACTGTTTTTAAATTTTAGGCCTCTAGGGCCTTATTTTATTTTTTTTGGAGGGTGGGGAGAGTGTTGATCCAAAAAAAGTCCACTTTTTGTCCAAAGGGGGGTCCACTTTTAGGGTACCACCCCGTCAAAACCGGCCCTATCTACAGACCTGCTCCCAACCCTGACCCATCCTCTCTTTCACAACTCTTCATGATTCTTCAAAACTCACATCAACCAGTAAATGCGGCTCCTATCTTTGAAAACCGTAAACTTTGAACGGTTGACTCATTTACAAGAGCCACATTGCCCCCACTGAACGCCAAACTGGAGCTGGGTGACTCTTAAAATAGAGTCCAGCCACCCCACCATATGACTCTATGTCAACAAATACTCCTAACTTATGGGGAGTCGTGCAACTCCTTCAGAGAGTTTTCTCCCTCCTTCCCAGACAGGACGCGACTTTCCTATGAGAGTCGGGTATGACTTCCAATGACAGTAATGACCGCAAAACTTATAACTTCCTCATAAGGAGTCAAGCGACTCTTTCATTACTGCCGTTAATGGATCTTCTTTAGAGTCAACTGGACCCAGTGGAGGACAGTTTCATTGGAGAGTTTCCTTGGATTCCTCCAACTGGATTTACTCAAACTGGAGTCAAATGACTCACCGTTTTGGCTTCAGTGATAGGGCCTATAAGAGTTTCCATGACTCTTTAAGACAGAAGCCATGACACTTCTATATTACTCAGTCTATCTTTTGATGTATGGCAGGTACACCTGTTGGAACTTCGATTTAATGCAAGACTGGTAATAAATGAGTACATTGAGTACATGAATCTTTTCAGTAAGAAAGCACTGACACTCTAATATCCTAGACTCACGTTATAGCTTTGAACGTTAATTGAGAGGTCTATTCGCTTTTATTCTTGGAATAGACCACTCTTTGTTGCATACAAAAAGCCGCATGTGTTGGCCTATCTAACGAGTTCTTTTTTTAAAAATATTGCTCCTTTTTTAGACAGAAACCATGACCTTATTTCTCGGAAGACCTTTTAGATTTATGGAGTCACTTAGAGTTAAATGACTGACTCTTCTCGGTAAGAAAGTCTGACACCATATTCTATCACATCCACAAGTGAGTCAGGTAGGCTCCGCTTCGTATTTGAATTGACACCCCTAGAGTTTCAACAAAATATTTGAATACATACCAAATAAGCTGCATTGCCCCTAGGTCCTATATAAAGACTGCTCAAGACTATTTTGATGGAAACCATGAGCCCATTATTATTTCTCAGATACCTTTTACATGTATATGGAGTCACTTGATCCTCCTCAGTAAGAAAGTCTGACACCAACTATCCTACATCATCCATATCTTGAGACGAAGTGAAGAGAGTCAGGTAGGACCCATTTGTACTGGATTGGACACTCACTGCGTATCAACATTATTTTGACTCCTTTACAAAAAGATGCCTTACACACACAAAGAGTTATCTGGGACCTTTTATGATAGAGATTGACACTTTCACAACTTGAAGTAGTGGAGAAACTATAGAGAGTCGAAAGGACTCTTTTTTTCTGCATTGTGACTCGCTATCGTACTTTGTCTCCAGAGCCATTAAACGAGTCCACCTTGACCCTTTTTTATTTGTTGGCAGCTTAGCGTTGTAATCTCCGGGGATGTACAGAAGATTATGGCCTGGAATGTAATGGTGGCAGTGGAAAGTTCATGGAATGTAATTGTGGAGACAGTTCTTCATGGTAGTCGTTGTGGGGGCTGTAACAGCAAATGAATGTTGTTTCAGATTGCCGTCAGTGTAAGCTTCAAGAGGCGCTCATTAAAGTTGACAAGGTTGGCACATGACTTGAGAGCGTTTGGTGAGAAAAGAACCCCACACCTCCTGTAGCTGCATTTCTCTTGTTCTTCCAGGGCAGACGGCTGTAATAAGTGCATATCCGTGGATCGTTCCTGTAGTAAGCGGTTCCTGTGCACAATGCGGTGTTTCTTGTATGCAGAGGGACCATCCGGGAATTTCAAAATTTTGTTTCAAATTTCTTACAGTGTTGCTTAATGTACGAGTTCTTCTTCTTGATGTGTTGACAGTGTCTGGACTAAATGTGCTGATGATGAAAAGCATTTTGCGTCTAACAAAGTTTTCCATGCATCTTTTGTCACTATCAGGGTTGGACCGTCCAGTAGGCTTTAGGACAAACCCAATCACATGTATTGTATAGGACCAATGTTGACTCAGGATGCACATACTTTAAATCAGGGGCTTAACCCCCTGGTGTACGTTGTGAACTATTCAGCTTGTCAATTAGCTAAATAGTAGCTGGGATTCGCAGGTCTCCAGCATCCTTTTCTGGGGGAAGGTCCTTAGCCTTGTCTTTCACGGTGACACTCTGCAAGGCAGCAGTTGCCTTTTCTGTCAGGATGGTCCCGTAGCCTTTTTCGCACACACAGAACCAACCTACAAGGCCGCGGTTAATATTTTCACCATGAGTTGGGTGACCGAAGTATATCCCCTATGGACCTACGTATCAATAAAGGAAGATAAAGGAAAGGAGAAAGGAATAGTCACAGCACCAAGTTGGGCACCCACACGTTTTACAAGACAAAAGAGAGGTGGATGGATGCGGTCTCCATTGTGGAAGAAGTCCTGAGACAACCTCCCCCATTCCTGATGTCCGTGTGGGGTTTGCACCTTCACCGCCATACTAGGGATAGTGTCCGTAACCCAGATAGGCATCCCTAATTGAGTGTGATTATCCCGATGATCAGGGGCCTTTAAATCCTACATTGGGATCAGAAACCTAGTATCCGACAGCCATAAAGCCAACCTGCCAAAACCAAACCAATTGGACTCATCTGTCGAGCCAACCAGATTGATTCACCTATCCTAACCAACTGGTTTGCGAAAGGATGGTAGAGATGAAAGGAGTAAAGTAGGTACGAGTAGGTAGGAGCACCCAGAGAGATGAGAATCCCACTGGGGAATCCCAGCACAAAGCAGTAGAGGGCAGGCACTTACATGGTTTTCATAAGGTGTAATTAAGGTGCTGGCAAAGGTAATTTTAAGCTCCCCGGCACTAGGTCTGATGCATTTCATCAAGGAATACCTCGATGCTTGACGACGACAATGATGTTACTGATCGATGATGATGATGATGATGATGATGATGATTGATGATGATGATGATGATGATGATGACGACGATGATGAAGACACGGCGACGATGTGACGATGTTTAATGGATGAGACGACGATGACGATGTCTATGGGGGCCCCCCATTTTTGTGTTTATGTTACAAACCATGCAATTGTATACAACGACTTCCATAAGCGGTTAAAATGGGAAGCATTCACTGTTGCATTATCGTTCGTTGTAAAAATAGCGCAGACTGACCACGATGACCAACGAATTCAGAAAATACAACCTCTTACAAATTTGGCTCCTTAAAATGAATATCTATAAATTTCAGGAGTAAAAATTAAAAATATTAAAAATTAATAAAATAGTATGCATGTTGTAACACACAATAAATATTGGCTAGAACTGTTCAGAAAATATTTAAAATGTAAATGGAATGTTTAATAAATCAAACGGTTTTGGAGGATAAAAAGTGGTCTATACAACTTTATAACAACCATATTTTTCTCGTTTTCTTAAATTTCTCATTACATATATAGTTCTTTCTTTTAAAGTAATGTACACGCTTAAATTATACCAAACTTGATAAATGAGGATGCTCACGAGTCGGGCCGGAGGAGCTGGGCCGGGGCGGTGGTGGGAGGGGAAACCAGTTAAATGGGTTAATATACTCATAAATCGAACATAGCTAAGACTTTGAGGGCAATAACGCGCTATAACAAACAAATTCCAAAGAAAAGAAATATCAACTTTGTTCATTGAAAGGCGAGTTGTTCTAAGGATGTATATATTAGTAATTATTTAGTTTGCAGAATATCCAGTTAACATCAAAGAAAAATCAAACTTTCACAATATGTTTACAAGTCTATTTTGTAACACGGTTTACTAAGGGGTGGGGTGGTAAACACCCCGAGAATTCATTATTATAAAGCAATAGATGATTTCGATGTTGGTACCAGTTGATAGCATTGGTCCACCGTTTTCAATTGCTTCATATAACCTAGTATGGCGTAACAATGACGTCAAAAGTTCACAAGTTGGCAAAATTGGTCATTTCCACAGACACACATCAGAGTATAAAATGAAAAAAAATGAAATTTTGCATAAAAAAGGTGGAATATTGGACTGGTCATGCGGGTTTTGGACCCAAATGATATGAAAAATGACTAGTTTTTAATCAGCATATAATTTTAGAGCCATACAGTGCACAATATGTAAACAAATGAACTAATAACTAAAGGGTAATGCTGTATCATTTATAGGCGAATAATGTGCCCGAGGTCGGAAAAAGTAAATAATGGCCCCATTTATTGTTATTTTTCCGGCCGAGGGTACATTATGAGCCCATTGATGATACCACAAAACCTTTATTTCTATTCTATCAACTAAAACACCGGGGCTACGGATTCCAGAAACTTGTTAGCTCATTTTAAACGCAATTTTAGCTTAAAATTGCCAGTAATGTAAAATTGAGTTAAGCAAAACGCGTTTAAAGATTTTAACAAGTTGCCTTACTTAAATGAAACTTTAAATACAAGTAACATCGTTGTTATTTAAAGACGCTAACGTTGAGTGTATAAAAGGCCCTATTTGTTTTAATGGGTGAGGTCGTACAAAGTGTATCATGGCTTCCGTGAGCGTTTAAGGTGCTACACGAACTGGGCGAGAATGATATGCACCATTTGCTGCTGTCCATGTGTAAGTGATGAGCCGTACACTTGTGAACACAAACTAAAAACCACTGCTTAACTAGCCCCGACCTAGTTTAAATTCGACGCATTTTGGCGAAGGTAAAATTACGTTTAACTTTTAAAACTCCTTTCTGATTGCGTTTACTTAAGCGATATGTTTATCTCATAGGTAAGCGTTCGCTTAGCTTAAAATCGCGATAAAACACCTTTTTGGAATACGGGCCCTTGAGTTATTTTGATGTTTGTTGTATAGTTTTAAGTTAATATGCATTATGTCGTATTTGTATGCTGTTAATGAATTAAATGCAATTAGCGGCTCATTATGCAGAAAATGGGCAATGAAATGCCCAATCATTAATGCTGCATTTATCAATAATGGGTAGTAAAGGTTATGAACCACTCCACCAATGGACTTTCGACGCTACCCCCGGTGAAGGTGCTACCTCCACATTTGTTCGCCAAAAAAGTAGCAGGAAGGATGCGGAAAATAATTTAATGGAAGACTTAACGAATTTTTTTAACGTTTTTGCGCACCGAGGGAAAGTTTACCTGCGGTGGTAACTCCTCCCCTTTGGTAACGAGGGTTAATGTCAATATGGACCCCCCACCACTAAATGGGATACATTTGGTGTATTTGTACAAATGTTAAAAACTACAAAAACTTGGAATAATTCTTTTTTTCAGACGCACCAGACGTAGGTTTCATAAGTACAAGTAAACATATAAAACACAAAAATAAAATGTGAAAACAGACCAATCCCTCTGAAGTATAGAAAGGTTAATTTCAACCGATGCATTAAATCTTGATAGACATATTATCGATTTGATCATGAAGTTAGAAATCTTGGTCCCAGAGTTATAAGGTTACGCGGCAAGCGGAGCGAGCCGGAAATTTCTTAAAAATTGTGTCGGCAATGAACAGTTTTGCCGGAAACACTGTTTTTAACCGTCGGTTCAAAAATCTGAGGAGGGGGAGACGATATTATTACAACATTGTTCAAATACTGTAAAAATTTTCATTCATTAAGAATAGCCACCCCTACCAACTATTTGACATAATACCGCATTTCCTACCAAGTCAATATTTTGCCGGAGGACTCCTGTAAATGACCCCCCCCCCCGACGGTCTGCACTCACTTAAGGCAAAGATTTAGACGGTTATTTCTTGTGGCCAAAGAGATAAATTAGTGATATAGACTTTAAAGTTGGGTAGGGCTATCCGTACGAGCCGAAGTAAGAAGTTTTCTGCCGTAACGAAATCAGTTAACAACATACAATTCTCCCGGCCATGAAATGTAATGAAATCCGTCCAGTGTTAAAATGTGAGGATCGCCACCGCCAAAACGCCTATGTTGAAACTATAAATGTGTAGAGTGAAATTATGATAAACTTTAACTTCAAGGTGAAAACTTGAAAAACGATATCTTTGTCTGGTGTATGATTGCCTGTCGTCTATATATGTGTTTAGTGTATGGTCTCCATGTTCTCTTTATTTTCTTTCTGTGTTTTGTTTTATTTGGTATTCCTTTTTTTCACCTTCTTCAGTTGGCGCTATGTGCTTGTCTCTTATCGTGACTCCTTCGCGTTCTAAAAAAAGCTTTGAATGAAGTAAAAGAGGTCATGGTAAGACAGGAGAATAACCCAAACTCATATTTTGATCGATATCGCTGTTCATTTAGCTAACTGTCATGCATGTACATGCTTAAAAACCCCCTTGCCCCCAAATTGTTAACGTTATGACTCTTACGGCTTGCCATAAGCGTTGTGTGTAAAATTGGTGACAAACGTCCATGATGGTGCGTATTAACTTCATAACTTCTACATCACGCTTATTCAGGCATAAATTAATTGAACCCCTATATGAAATCGATTTCTTTTTAAGTTCGGTTTTGGGTTCGGGATGATAAGATTCTTGTATCCCCGAATAATAGCCAGAGCATTAACATGAATCTAGTAAGAAGGTAATTGGGCGCTTGATTATTCATGATTCTGAACATAGTTAAGGAACGTGGAAATTACACCTTTCTTTCAAGTTGTTCCAGTTAAGTGCACTTAAAGCCGCAGTACTGAGTCATATCTTGAACCCCCGATAATAATCTTTGTAGCCCGTTCTGCAACTTCTGAACTTTTTGTTGGGAGTTAAACATTCAATGTCCCATTAGTGTCAGTAATCAAAATGGGGGGTAAGAATGCTATGTATAGCAATTTTGAGTGTGTGCATATGGACATAATGCCTGGCTTTAAGCATATAAATACAAGACCTAGATTTTTTGACAATATGCTGAACATGGTCGTTCCAAGAAAGGTTTTCATCAATTACAATACCAAGGTGTTTGCAAGAATTCACACGCTTGAGTTTGTACCATTAATATTAACATTGAGGTCGTTAATATCGTGAATTTTAGTCAGTTTCTGTCTGGAACCAAGAATAAGAAGTTCAGTTTTGTTGACATTAAGGCTCAACTTATTGTGTGCAAGCCATTTGCTAACTTTACAAAGATCATTATTTAGATTACGATTAAGTTCATCGGCGTCCTTACAAATGGTGTACATTGCAGCATCATCCGCACACCATGCTTAAAGGTGATATAGTTTGAAACGGATTTTGGGAGATCATTAATATAAGTGACAAATAAGAGGACCTAATATTGATCCTTGCGGGATACCACAACGACAGTATCCAAAGGAAATGCTGTAGTAAGCTTATTTCCAACAATCCACGTCAGTAACTATAAATCATTCAAAACTTCAGTTCGTTTCATGCAAGTATATGAGTCTGCAAAAAAACATGGATGTTTCATTAGTTGTTGGGCATGTATTGTTTCATAGATAGAGGTTTCATGAATCAAGTGGCTTCAATACTCCCTCTCTTAGAGTTGCCCTGAAAGTCTAACATGATGCCCTTGACAAAATATTCATGATGGTAAGCACATTATGCTAACACTATGCCCATGGTGAGGTAAAGAGTAACTAAAGCGATTAAATAATAAGATTCGCATAACAGGGTATGTGCAACGTATTATCAAGATATACCACTGGATAAAATACGTCATACCGTACAACTAGTGTTAAGAACGAATTTCATTTTTGGGAGACATTTGTGGTCTATTTTGTCATTAATCTGTCCAAGATTTCAGTTTTTCTTGACTAACGACTTGGTCAAGTCTAAGAACTGTCTAAGTTCATTAGTATGAATGGATTTATGTAGTCTGGAAGGGTATTTGAATCGTTGACAGACCTGGTTCATTGATCCACAGAGACTGACTAAACTACTTCGTAATTTTTATGTTAATTGTATCAACAGGTAATTCATTGTTCAAAGGCTTTCAAAATGTGAACAACAGAGCTGCATTGTTTTAGTGGTGTGTAGACACCCAAAAGCCATTTAACGGATTTCCGTGCATTTGAGGACAGGCATGAACAGTACGCGAATTACACTTCAACTTCCTCTACTCGTTCGTCCTCACTCATCCTCCTCCTTCTGCTCCATCTCCTGCGGAGCAGTCGGTCACAGTCCGTCTCCATATAACTTTCTCCCCGGCAGTGAGGATGATTTCTCTTAGAGTAAGTTCAACATCCCTGTTGATAGTTAAAGAGACATGAGGACATTTCCAGAAAGAAGCGCCCCAATTTTTGTTTAACCCTGTTTTTTTGTTTTGTTTTTTTTTTTGCATATTTGGAATGCTTACCATGTAGTAGTCACACCTGAAGTGAATAAGCCAAATACGAGCCGTCTTTATGTTAATAAGATATTTTCTGTCGTGCACACAGAAATTCAAAGCATGGTTTTCTATATGGATGGTTACGATAGCAGGCAAGTTCAAACAGGGTTTGCGGTTTTGCCCTTTTGTACTATTTTATTAAGAACAAATTTTCAAAACGTTTTCTTCGTTAGTGTTCTACCTCCGATCAAGTGCATTGAGAGAAATTTGAATCCTCCAAAATCTCCTCTTGCACTTTAAACTTAACCCTTTCTAGAATACGGTCTCTAACATTTTACTTCTATACTTCGTACCGACCTCTTGGAGGTGGGGGAATATAGCGTAAGCAAATAAGTCCTGGGAAGGTCGCCTCATTCTTGTCATCGGTAACATTTTTTTAAAACGGGTTTCAAATACACAGCATTGGTCAGGTCGGGGCTCCAATCGTTCAAAAAGTGGATAGGAGGTATGGTAACTGTTCCCACATCTCCGTATGAAAGACACCTGCATGGTGACGTCCTTTGTGCAAAACCTCCTCCGTCATTGAAATTAGTTCCATTAAATGAGCCATAAATAAGAACATCGAATATAAATGTCATCGTCGCCATCATAAACACATTCTTGTCCAGTCGCTTCTCCTTGTCATCAATGCTTTTGAGAGTAATTAATACAAATTGGTCATTATACCGTTTTATATATACGTTATTGTTTGTTATTTTTGTATATTTTATTACAAGGTATATTTTTTTGTTTTCCGTAGTGTCTGTGGAATTGGTGGTATCGTTCTCTATGTTTGTTGAAGTGTTTGTGTCATTTATTGACACATTTTAGGACACATTTCAACAATACGTTGTTGATGCACATAAACGCAAAAAACCTTACATACCCTTGTGGGCGCCAACGTTAGAAAAACCTTTAAAACAAAAACGGATGAGCCTTTTGCACAGATGTCTGATTTTTGTATTAAAAACCAACTTTTTTGCCCTTCTTTTGTTTTTTTTTTTCGTCATTTAAATGAACAGTTTCAAGAATTGAAGTCCAAATACAATCACAATGGCAACAACAATGAAATATTTACAAAAGTAACTGTATTTCCAGCTTGGCAGGATGACAGTATCAAGATCTTATGAGAAAACCTAATATTTAACCCTCGTTACTTGCCGGGGGGGGGGGGTCCCTAGTGAACTTCGTTCCGTGCGCTCAAATGCCAAACTTTCGTAAATAGGCGTATAGGATCTTTCTCTATCCTTTCCGTCATTTTTAGTGACAATGTGAAGGTACCACCTCACGGTGTTAGGGTATGCCGGTCAAAGTGAAGGGTCGGGGCGGGTTGCCCCCAAGGAATTGATGGTGATTTTGCAAATATTATGCAAAGTATGGCCTCTAAAACTCTAGATTTATGTCAAAACTAGCCAATTGCCATCATTTGAGATGAAAACGCATGTAAATCGATATCATACGATTTTTTGGTCCAAAATTGGATTTTCGCTATTTGCTGTGGAAAATGCCAATTATGCCGACTCACGGACTTGATGAGGTCATTGTGACGCCATAACTAGGTAGTTGGACTTTTTGGTATCAATGGAAAGAGGAGGACCAGAACTATCTATGGTATCAACATCATGTAACATCGGGGCTTGATAACGAATTCTTGAGGGGGTGTAACCACACCCCCCCCCCCCACCCTACCACCCCCCCCCCCCCCTTGGAGAAACAGTGTTATTTTTTTTTAAAAAAAGGGCTTGGTAAGGACGAGGGTGTAGGGTACCAGTCGCATGATGGCGAAGCCACCCCACACAGAAATGAGATTTTTTGTTGGCCTGTTTGTAAATGAAAGTATAGGCAGTTGTGTGAAACTTCTATGGGACGTTGAGATATGTATGTCAGGGGGTGCAGGTTCTCCCCTGAAACGAACTACTTTTCAGAGAATTCAATCATTCAATAAGTTTTTATAGCATTCTTCATTCAGTCGTAACATTCATAATGATATATAAATATCACAGATATTTAGAAATAAATCGTAGCATCTTTAATGTATAAAAATGTACAGAATATTGTAATGGCATGAAATCAAACGCGGAGGAGCGCCATAATAGTCTTAGAGGAATGAAAACATTATGCTTATGACAATGGAAAGATCTATACCTTAATTTGCTATTTATTAATCGCTCTTTTTTAGGGTTTAGTTTAACTGGTCAGGTTGGACTTTTTTTGGTTAGATTTAACTTGTTGGCCGGTCAGGTACTGGTCAGGTCAGGTTACTGAGTCAGGTCAGGTTTTCCTTGTGACTGTCAGGGCAGGTTTCCTTTTGACTGGGAGGTCAGGTTTCAGTTAGGGCATGCTACTGGTATACTGGTAACCAGTACTACACTGTACCAGGGCCGAGTTGTCGGCGGCAAAACCGTCACCCCCATCGATTTTCTAAGGCAATCTAATGAGGAGGTAGCGCTTACCCTGTAGAATTGAAAAGGAAGAATTGCATACAAGGCGTCGGCTCTGGAGAGCCTAATGGCGGCCATCCAGCACGTGCTGCTGTATGGTAAGCATAGTTGCCCAAAGGCGAGGCCCACTGCCGAAAACAGTGGATTGGCGTCAGGAAGGGCATATGTCAATTATCTTTTGCTCCAATAAATTTCATTCTCACCAGCAGTATTGCTGAGTGTGAGGTGTATCCGGCCACCCCCGTTGACGGATCTTAAAAACTTTGGTTTAAATAACTTTAAACTTTACAGTTAAAGACATTAATGTTTTAGGAGTTTATGTGATAGACTTAGTGCTTCCATATTTTGGGACAGGAGTATAAATAAGGTTTAGTGAGGGTTTGTTGTAATTTATTTGTTCGTAATTATTGTGTTGTTTCTGTGTATGTCACTATGTTTGGAGAAACATTTGAAAAACAAATGAGTTTGGAAGGATGAATGAGTTGTAAGGAAACATGAAAATCGCTGTTTGTTAGTTTGTTTAAATCATAATTTAAGGCCCGTATAGACCGTATTGCAATATGAAGTCAGCCCACCAGGGACTGTTGGTGGACAAGATGCATACTTTCCAGCGGCGTTTGTAACACACGGAATCGCCTAAATCGCCTAGTTCGCTTAATTGCCCCTGGTGTTGATGTATTATCAGAAGATTTAGTGAAATCATTAGAAACCAAACAATTACCTAAAAACAAATATCTTTGAAGATACAAAACTTTTTGTGTGTTGTTACAAAAAATTCTGGTTGAATTTGTGAATTAAGAGAGCAAAAATGTCGTGACTATTTGATCAAACAACGAATTCTCCTAACTTTAATTTCGTGGCAGAAATCTCAATCATTAGTCTCGGTCCAGCCTGCACGGGAGCCAATTCATTCATAGATTGATTAGTCCTCTAGTACAGAAAAGTTTAATGAATGGAGAGGAATGGACGGTGTGGCCATTACCACGGGCAAATGCGGTCAATTGAGAATAGGGGGCCTAGAGAGCTTGTCAAAAGTGTTCATACCGTCACTCCTAATGCAAGATGCTGGGTGAAAAGGCAAGCAAATATATTACATGCATATCAGGCATAAATTGACAATGTCTTGCTTCTCCACCAGTGATCATAGTCGACCGTTGACAACATACCTTTCGCATCATATACCGGGCTTTATTCCGGATTTATTCCGTTATGCGTTAACAACTTATTCTGATCATTGTGGTAGGGGGTCAATGACGTCACACGGGTGGCCAACAATTTTGCAAGACATTCAGTGTGGAAATCGGTGAAGACTGAGTGAGTTCGTCAGTAAGACTAAGGTTCTCGGCCTCATTAAATGGGTCTGAGCTCCCTGCCTATCTTATCTTTGTGTTCTTTTAGTGAATAGAAAGAAAAATACCACGTCCGCCACGTGTAAATCTGTGCAGTCCTCATTATATCAGCAATCAGCACTACACGTGATCTTGCAATATCGGAGATTATTTGTACTTACCTAGGGAGTCCTTTTTTCGCGCCAGTGAAGCAATGCCATAAATGGAGGGTAGGGAGATTAAGCGAAGTAGGCGATTTAGGCGATTCCGTGTGTTACAAACGCGACATTCCAGGACTACAATAATTAAGCTGTCAATCGATCCATTCTTTAGCAAGTGCACAGGGATCATTGACAGGTGAACTTATTGTAGTACTGGAAATACGGTCTATCTTGTCCACCAACATGGCTGGTTACTGAATACGTCTATTCCAAAAAGGTGTTAGCGCGATTTTAAACTAAGCGAACGTATAGGTGAGATAAGGGCGATCGCTTAAAGTAAACGCAATTCCAGAAAGGAATATAAAGTTAAACGTAATTTGAACTTCGCCAAAATGGCGTCGAAATTTAAACTAGGTACGAGGCTAGTTAAGAAGTGTTTTAGTTTGTGTGTGTTTTCATCAATTGTAGGCTATTGCACTGTCCAGTTGACTAAACAGCATGGTGATACCATTCTCCCCGTTCGGTAGCACCTTAAATGCTACGGAGAGCCATGATACACTTTTGTGCGCTCAACCATTTAACACAATAGGGCCTTTATACACTCGAGTTAGGTCGTTAAATAACAACGGTGTTAACTGGCGTTTAAAGTTTCCGTTTAAGTAAGCAAATGGTTAAAATTATTTAAACGGTTTTGCTTAACAAAATTTTTCAGACGACGGTCGGTGCGATTTTAAGCTAAACAATTGCGTTTAGCTACACAGTTTCTGATATGGGCCTAATTGGTTTAATATTGTGGACATAAATTAAGTGTGAGATGTGTATCGGTAATTATTTTGCCCCAAATTTTATGTAATGCCTAAATATGAGTTGCGCATATTTTTGGCGGACAAAATCAAATCGGCCATGGAGATTTTGCAATGATCGTGTGTCCTTTCACTGATCTTAATTGTATCCTTTACGGAGGGGATTGGTTCCTCAGCAGTGAAGAAGCGATAGTGTCCTATACCTAAACAACGCCAGCAGCATCGATAAATTACGACCTGTCTCGTTAACATCTTTGCCCAAATTTCTGACAGGCTTTTGGGCTCTAAGATGGGGGGTACGTAATATATCAGTGAGATTATTGAATAAAACAACATTTGGTAATGTTCCAGGGGTCCTCAACAATTCATTACATTCTTAATCTATTCCCTTTTCTCCTGTCGGTCCTGGAAATCACATGGTTTGGTACTGTACGTAGTGGTTAACTGATTTTGTCAAAGCTTTTTGACCTTTAAACACACAGTGTAATTTGATAATAATCATTGGAAGTGGGTGTCAATGAAATATTATTCCTTAGGTTTGTGACTTTTCTTGACTAATCGACAGCAATGTGTTTAGATATAATGGTGATCTTTCCGATTACGTCTTCCTTGTGCTGTGAAGCCGCAAGGTAACACAATTTGGGTCCTATTGGCCTGCCAAATTGTCATCAATAATGCGGACCATAAGCCAGGTCTCCAACTGTAAGTACGTTTACGATCAACATTTGCAGAGAATAGGAGATTTTGAGTATTGTGAGTTGCAAAATGAACTTCCCTATTTCCTGAGGGGCCATAGACATCAATTGAAATTAAATCCTTCAAATGTCAGGCGGGGCTCTTGAAAATATGTTTTAAGAATAGGGCCCCACTGCATCTGACATCAGATTGGTCCTGAAAAGCTGTCTTATGCAACAAGTTAAGGTATTAGGCCTATGGTTGCAGTGTGACCTTAATGGGCTTCCCAAGTTGACAGCATGATCAAAAAAGCTAATCAAAGGGTGTTCATGCTGAGGTCTGTCAAGAAATTTGGTTTTTGATCATGACACTTTTACTGTGTATAAAAGCTTTCTCAGACCAATCATGATACGGCGATGTGTTGGCACTCGGTTTAAACAGCCAACCGTCCAATGATCGTGAAAAATCAATGAGAGCTTGTTAAACCATTTTTTTTTTGGTTTCAATTATATTCCTATTGTTATGCACGCGACTCTGTTGGCTGAGTTCTTTACAGAAGAAGTGTTGAACACTGCAGAAAGTTTTGCTTCTGGTTTATGAATAATGCGAGAACCAAAGCATTTAATGCCCCCTCTAGAAAATCTATCATGGCGAAATCTTAGTAATGGGAACAATTTTTCATCGACAACTGCGCATAAACCAAGCGCCTTTCAACAAGCCCCATTCCATGCTTTTGTTGAACCTTTTCAATTGAACATCTTTTTTTATTCAAATCTTGTTACTGCCTTAAAAGAGGATGGGTGAGTGGGGGGGTAAGTGTGGGTGCTGCATGTATGCATTTGTTTAGTTGGTGTGCCTTTTTTTTATCTCGTGCTTTAAATGCACCTATGCCTGTTGCGTGTCAACTCGCATCATGTATCATGTGTTGCCGCACTCATGCCTCATCACATAACCTTCATTATCATGCGTCATTATATAAACATTGTTCTTTTTAGTGTGTGGGAAACTCTTTAATTTTTTTAAATATTATTTTATTTAAACCAGTGCAAAATGTTGTGTATTTTTATGTCAGTTTGTAAAATTTAACTAGTCTGTTTGTGCAATTTTTGTTGTAATTTTATTTTGGTAATATTTCTAGCAATATTGGCCATGTGCCCGATTGTGAGATGTATCATAAAATATCAAATATCAAATGACTAATTAGCATATTTTAAAAAAACATTTTGTGGCGCTTATCAACTTTTGGTTTTTGCCCCTTATACTCGTAACTGAGTACTTGTTTTTATTTTCAGCAATGTAATTTTTTTTATTTTTTGTCTGTTTGTGTTTTTGTGTTTTTTAAGTTTTTGAGTTTTATTGATTTTTTAGTTTTTTTCTTTTTTGGCGGGAGAATTGGTGCGCGTTGTAAAAATCGGGTTTTGGACACCCAATTTTGGAATCGGTAAAAACCGATTTTTCATTTTGTTCCTTTATGTGGTCTTTGTTATGTACCAAATCAATGACCAGGGTTTGGTACACATCCACCGGCAAAGTGGTTTTCAGTTTCAATACACAAAGTCATTTTGGTTCTTCCTCCCGTTTTGGTATGCGCCGGCGCCCGTTTGTGATATACCGTGTGTGCCGCCCAAACGTTGACACTTTGTGCAGACGGGCGTAACTTTTTAACTAACGCATTGTCATATTTGTTGTCAGATACGAAGAGACTATCGTAACGATAAGTCAATAGTATCCCAAGGACCCATTTTACAAAAATTGATTCGCTACGGTCTGTTAAATATACGGCACCTGTAACTGTATTCGTGCAGACACACCAATATAAGTCAAGCAGCATTTTACTGTTGTTGTTTTTGTTTTTTATTGACTGGTGCGCACAAATATTGTAACTATGAATGTTTCTATTGGTAGTAAAGCTGATAAAGCTTTCATTTTAAGACATTTAATGAAACTGGGATTTTGATCATTGCGCACGTCCAATTAGACAACGTATATAATTCTACTCTATCGAACGTCCCGCCGAGATCTGTTCACCATGATCGCAAATGTCCCTGTTTGTCATTAAGTTGGGGAATTCAGATGGATGCGGCTGGGTGGCTCGCGCAATCACAATCAATGTCTTAAAGATGCGACGACCCCTGTTTTGGCACGTAACTTCCAACATGTGAAGTCCTGAGACCACTTGATCATCGCACGATGACAGTGACCGTGCAATCGTGCACGGCGGTGTTTAACAGAAGATAAATTGAGGGACTCCCATATAGTCGTGCTTTGGTCTTGTGCTCACTCAGGATATTTTTTGTACCGCTAAGAAGCCTGGTGTAGGTTCCATCCAGTCTATCCTTTAGCTCTTTCTTCATGTCCAGGTCTCAGATCCCAAGTATAACAGGATACTCTCTCACAGGCTCGAAAGAATTCACATGGTTAATTTGAGATACCAGATTGTCATAAGTGGGTAAGTAGACAGGGCAGAATATCATCCGACGGCTCAGTTTTTTCGAAGTTAATTAATTAATCCAAGGATGCGGTTTACCGAAGTGTTCGTTTATCCGAAAAGAATACCGTTTTCGGTTTATCCGAAAATTAAATACGCTTTCGTTTAGCTTATTCCGTTTTCGATCACCGAAAAATGATTTCATTTTAGGATCTACGACGAACTGTCGAGAACCGACCTTCGGAATAACCCGCCTTCAATAAACGAGCATTACTGAAAACACCATAAATCACAAATCTGGAATAAAGCAAAGAAATGTTCGGATTAACGACCTTCGGAATAACGTCTACTCGGTATAGAATCCCGTTCTCGGATTAACGAACCTTCGGGATAAACAAACCTTCGGAATAACGAACCTTCGAAAAATGAACAGCAAACCCAAATACTCCATTGCGGCGGTCATATCATAAAAAACTATTGACAATACATAAGAAATGCCCTATGATTTTGGGTCACATTGGGCAGTTCAATCGCCTTCGTCCATAGCATTAGGTGAGGTTCGAGGCCGCTGTCGCCAATGTGTTGTGCACTTGGGCAATGCACTTTACCGTCGCGTGCCCCCCTTCTCCAGGATTAGACCCTGCTACGCGGGATGCGTGGTGGGACCCCCCCCCCCCCCCCCACAGCAACTTATATGAATGGAGTCTACCCCAATGCCAACGACAGGGAGATGGGCACTCGCATGCCGGCGCACCTTACGTTACCTTTATATTTTACATTATGTCTTTAAGTTAAAGCAATAAGACACATTTTTGGAAGATTTTCCAAGTTTTCAAAATTTGATATTTTTGCACAGTTATGTTGGTATTGTCTTGGAAACTACACCTGCGACAAGAATGCTCAAATTAGTATTCCTCAGAATTACGATTTTGGTAATTAGAAATGGGATCGTAGATTGAAACTAATAGGTCATAGAGCTGTAATTCTAAGTTTATGTCGTCCAGAGGAAATATGCGACCCTCCAGACAATGACCTCTAACTTGACTTGCCCGAACCAATACAACAACTAATGTATGAGCTAGACACGTACATGGGCGCTTTCCCGGCTATTTGATATTGTTAGGGCGTTTCCAGCAGCCGTTGCATTATATCGGAGTTCTCCGATATAGTATTTAATTACAGAATTTCTCTATCATTTTCAACACAGACATTTTGGAGCTTACGATCACAGGTAATAGTTACTAGCCAGTTACCAATGCAAAACCGCGTACAATCTCAAAATTTTGGAAAAATTGGGCGCTCTTAAAACAAATGTGCTATTATTGCTTTTAAAACTTATGGCACCATTCATCCATAACGTATTCTCGCTCAATCTCGCTGAACATAATCATACCCACCATTGGGAAAAACCAAGACCGTCTGTAACCATGTAGACTATGGGGCATTTCCTTGTATGCAGTGTTTTGGTTTTGTTGCTTCATCGGGGGGGGGGGGGGGGGGGGGAGGGTAAAACCAAGTGTAACTTCATAATCAATTATTAAAATCATATACCGTCTGTTCCCACAATAAACTGGCACATTTTCTTGAAAAAGAATACAAGTCACTTCATTTTCATTTCCCCATATCAGTGACCAATGGATCCATAACGTCAGCAAACAATGGAGTTAAAGATATTCAATCACCGGCCGCGGAATGCGGTGTAGAAAAACTTCAGATTCCCTTTCATATGCGAGTGGCAGGACCATTGTTCTATTGTCGCGCAGCTGAATAGATTTCAGATTTCAGTTGTTACGCAGCGCTCCTTTAGAAAAAAATGAAGTTTACTTTTTCAGTACAAATACTTATCCTCATTCCAAAATCAATAAATATGAGCTTCATATGCTTTTCAATTAACTTTGGCCATATTTTTCAGCATTTATTAGAAAAGGCAGAAACACAAACAAAGCATCATGCCAGAATGTTGCTGGGTCAAGCTTTGACCTAACAACTTTTGCAGAACCAAAATCCGGAACTTATTGCTTAAAGAGACATGAGAGATTTTCATCCAGAAAGAATCGCCCCCAATGTTTCTCGAAACCGCGGTTTTTACATATTTTGGAATCTTCTCAGTATAGTCACGCCTGAAGTAAATAAGCCGAATACGTCCTCTTTATTAATAAGATGATGATTTAGTAGTTTCTGTCGTGCATCGCAGAAAGTTCAAGCATTGTTTCTATGGGGAACGATTACGAACCAGACAATTCAAACAAGTTGGTGGTTTTCTTTGTACCTGTTTTGTCCATATACCTTCAAACGTTTATCTGTAGGGTCTACAACCAATCCAGTGAACTTTGAGAGAATTCGTATCCTAAAAAAAGTCTAACTCCTTCACTTTTAACTTCATTTCTATCAATTTACCGTCGTTTTCAGAAGAAAATTTAGTGTCAACGCCCTCTATTATAATGTACACTGGTTCGTTATGTGAGAGAGGACGGGTATTTGTCACTCAACCCGAATCGTGGAGGTGGGAACACCTGGATATAACAATGGCCCCACATACCGGGCCTCATATAATATCTTTCGTTGCTGAAGTCTATACATCTCCATTGGTCTCTGATATGTGGGAAAGAAATTGAGGTGACATTTTATTTATTTTTAAGAAAATGTGCCAGTTTTATGTGCGGGAACCGACAGTTATGTGATTCTAATACCTTTATTATGATTTTACACTTGGTTTTAGCCACTTAGCCCCTCGATGGGGACAACAGCAATTTTTTTGTTTAACAGTTGCAGGGCCGTCGCTAGACATTTTGTCAGGGGGGGGGGTGTGTAAACTGAAGACATTTATTGCTGCAGTAAGATCCTTGTGAGCGTAGCGTATAACAATGCACTAACGGCATGCGTTTTTCGGACCCACTTAGGGGCCATTCAGAAAGACTTTCCTACGTAGATGATCTAAAAGACTATTTCTTGTTACTCTGCACTAAAAAGGGCGCAAAACCGGAAAGCCCTGAATTGCGCGGAGTCCAGGGGCACGATTTAGGGCCCCTGGTGGGGGCAGAGGCAGCCAGGGGTCCAGGGGGCGGAGCCCCCGGAAGCTTCTTGGATTTGAGCTATTCAGACCCTTCAAGATGGGGGGTAATTAGTAATCAATTCAAAGAAAAGACTGGTTTCTAAGTTACCTCCCTGAAATGGGCATAATAGCTAAGCTTGTACTCCGAGGGGAACATACAGTATATACACATGCGATCGCAAATGTCCTTTAAAACGGGTGGGTGATGTTTAAAAGTATGAAGAGCCCCAGCGGGGAGTCCAGGGGGCGAAGCCCCCGGTAGTCTTGGATTTGAGCAATTCAGAACCTTCAAGATTGCCACTTTTTTAGGGGTAATAGAAATCAATTCAAAGAAAAGAACTGGTTTCTGAACTTTGCTGCACTGAGACGACGTATAAGCCTGTACTACCTATACCACGGGAACTACACATATATAGCGAGCGCCAATGCCTTTAAAAGGTTGTGGTGGCAGGATCACCTCATCTGCCTGGGGCAGGGCCTTCCGCCCCTAGGAAGCTTTAGATTTTAGTTATTAAGAAGGGTATTCTTGAAGGTAAAGTATAGTAATTAGCCTGTAGACCTGTATAATTTTATGGTGCTGGGGGGCTTGGGAACTGATCCCTACCAATTTTTTTCTTGACCACTTCAGCTCGCCCGACTGAAAATTCAACTAAACACACTGGTAGACAAACTAGGGTGAAGGGCTCATGGCTACCCCCTCTTGTTTGCCGCATGTCACTGCCATCGTGTAGGTTTCTTAAAATTTTTTTACCCCCATTTTTTAGCACAAGTACTGTTGGCACATGGCATTCTTGATTACCGTAGGCTAAACTTGAAACAAAACTAGTTGGCTTGAGGGGAATCAATTTTTATAATTTTGTGATATTTTGGATTAAGTCTGGAGTTCAATCTTATGCCTTCTGATGCCCTTCTCTTTTTTTTCTTTCTTCTTTTTCTTTCCCCGTCTTTTCCTCTTCTTTCTTTTCTCTTTCTTTTTTTTCTCTCTCCTCCCCTTCGCTTTTCTCTCTCCTCTTTTTTTTCCTGTCCTCTCTTTTTTTCTTTCTTTCTTCTCACTCTTTTTGAGGATCGCTGGCGGGTGTTCCACCCCCACACAACACCCCCCCATGGCGACGCGGGCCTGAAGTTGGTTTTTTTGGTCCACGCCCCATAGTCTAATGGACCTTTATTCGACCATGTGCATCTGTTGCATGACGGAATAAAACCCTGCAAACCAATGCGTCGGTATTTAAGTTTATTTGGTTCCATTTATATTCGCCTAATCTGTGCAAAATGACCGCCTGATTCATCAACATATACGTCAAGAATATGGGAACAAAATTTAGCAGAATATGTTCCGCTACAGACCCCATCACATTTACGGTACCTTGGTTGTGTGCCCTCACACAAGGACAGCATTGGTTTCTTCACGAACACAGTGGTTTCGGGTCTCCTGCGTTGTCCATATTGTCAGTCTGGATGTGGGGTATATCTGCCAAAATCTCTAAGGCTTGTTGACGTACACATGGACATGCCGGTCGATGCTTGGTGGTCGGAAAGCACGCCCACCATTGTTTGCCCTTTTCTGCCTAATCCAAGAGCTACAGTCATCCCGAGATTGACGCCACTGCAGAGAAAGTAACATCGCTCCACAAAGTCTGGACTGTTACCTAAAGACAGAAGGACAGATAACTTTTATGACTTACTTCACATTCCAAAGATATTTTAATCGTTATACTTCATTGGATCTACAGAAGCTCATACTTGATCAAAACAGCGTGTTTATATGTTTTTATGTATCTGAAGTTCTTGACTACACTTTACAAAATCAGTGTCGAAGTTATTACTTTCTAACAGATGCTGTTTCCAGAATCACATATAGTGGACAAAATGGTTAACAATTTGACGTTTCCTTCCTAAATAATGGACGGTCAAAATGGCTTCAAATTAGTCGCTAAATGAACGGTAGCTGTTTGTAAGGGTCTAGCTGTAAACGGTTGGGCAAAAATCGGAATTAGGGTAGATTGACCGGTAATAAAAAAACATAACACCAATAAAAGATGGGAGCACGCCCATCACCATTGGAATCATTTAAAACAGACTTTTTAAGAAACGCCCGTTGACATTGGGTCGCTGTTTTCAATTGCAGTGTGACCGCCGTAATTAGACTGATTTAAACAGTTTGGAATTGCATACCCGATGTCTTCCGAATGGTACCCCCCGTTGAATTTTTTTCTATCAGTAAACACTAGTCTTCCATTGCTTCATCGCATTCTCCAGTCACAACAACACTCCAATAATCTAACCGTAAGAATACCCGAAAGAAAACGTACATCCATTCGCTCCTATTTAGAATAAAGATATTAATTTGTTTACTGTGTCTGTATTCCTTATGGTTAACGTTCGCAGTTCCATTAATTCCGCCAATTTAGAGACATGTACAATCAAACACAGTTTTTCCGCCCGCGTGGATTCTGGGATAACAGCTGAGAACACAAACGCTGGAATTCAATACTTAGTGTTTTAGTCCAGAATCCAGTGTATAATTTTGAAATCACTTGGGATTTCAAGAACTTTTTCTCAGTGTTTGTTAAATTCAATTGTCAACTGGGAACTAATCCGATTCCAATGCGAACCCAAATAATCAATATATTGTTTGTTTGCTACTTCTTTGTGCAACAGAATGAAGTATTTAGGTCAGTATGCACAATGAGTTTTCATTAGGTCTAACACCGTACATCTGTATTATATTTAGAAATATTAACATCCAACTTGATAATCAAAGTATAAATTATACCACTGTCTAAGGTTTCACACTCACGTGACGTTGTTGCCGGTAGCAATATAATTATGTCCAGAGCTAAACTTTCAGGAACCATAATTTGCAGTCACCAAAATAAAAATAAGGAGGTACCAAAAAAAATAAAAAAAAAAAAAAAAAAAAAAAAAAAATAAAATAAAAAAATGATGGTTGGTAACATAATTCCCTCAATGACCATATTATTGGGGGGGGGGGGTCAGTATGATGCATTTTTATATCCCATAATTAAGGTTTTTTTAAGATAAGTGTCCAAAAACCCGATTCAAGCATGTTACCCACTACAATTATGAATTAACGGATAAGGTTTCGTATGCCAAAACAAAAGGTGAGTTCCCATACATCTTGGATTTTGCTCTAACTCAATTGGAAGGGAAATGCTTTGGAAGAAGGAAAAGAGAAGAAAAAAAGGGAGAAAGATAAGGGTAAGACTAGAGAAAATAGGGAAGAGGCAAAGAAGAATGGGGAATGGAGGAAGAAGAAGAAAAAAGATGGAAGAAGAGAAAGAGGAGGAAGAAGAAAAAGAAGAAACGGGAAAGGACATCGCCGGCTGGAATGAATGACTCCCTCTATAGTTTTCCAAGAGGAACGGATGAATTTGAAACGTCTCACATTATGACCCCACTACTCAAGTTTACCTTTGTGGTTTTCCAAAAGTTCCACTTAACCAGAAATTCCCCAAAAAATCGCTTTTATAGACAGGGCTATCCAAGGAAAAAACTGCCATTGTGTGGGGTCAAAACTTTTCTCAACGTTTTAGGTCCCTGAACCTTACTCTTTAAAATAAGCTTGGGGGACACACCCAGATTTTTGCCTCAAATCCAAGATTGCGGCCAAAATCAAAAAGGACGACAAATGGACCTTAATAGATTCACAGTTGTGGAACATTTTAATTTCAGGTTTTCTTCCAGTGTTCGCCACCCTAAGCTATAAGACTTCGATTTCAGCTTAAGCACCACCTATGATGTGTCTCAAATCCAAGATGGCGGCAAACCAAAATGAGGGCCAAAATTACTCAATTAGCAATACTGCTTTTATATTTCCATTTTAAACCTTTTCTTGATGGATATGTTATTCTGAACCTATATTAGGGTGTTGATCTACGGGCCACCTAAGAATAGTCTCACTCCAAGATGGCCACCAAAATGGCCACAAAATTGCCTTATTAGGGGTATAGTGTGCTGGAACTTTCCATTGCAAGATTTTCAGTAGTGCCATCATTCTAACTTAATCCTTCAAATTTCAGCAGGAACACCACCCACAATTTGGTCTCAAATCCAAGATGGCGGCTTAAAATCCAAAATGGCCGCCAAAGCTACCTTAATTAGATATCTAGTATCACTTGAATGTCACCTCAGTGGTTCTCCTCTACGACATTTTTGACCCCCCCCCCGAAATTAAAACGGAAGGAGTAATCAAAATGTGATTATATCGAGTCCGTGATGATCCAAATGGTCAATAGCAAGTCCTAACCTCCTTGAAGGTGCACTTCCATTGCTTTTGCTAAAATGACCGGAAAGGATGAAACTTACAATTACATAAAACGCCTATAAAACGTGAAATAACATATATCTCCAAAAGTATAAAGCATAAAGCATGAATATATGACACAAGAATCATGCTATGTGGCGGAGATATAGTCCTCCGGGTCACAGTTCCGGGAACAATGGGGAACACTAGGAAAATTGATCAGTGGACTATTAAAGCAACATTATTTGCACGCTTTATTCCGTTGCATGGAGCCGCTTACCTGCCGGAATATGATTATTTTCACACCCGTCTACACTCCGTGTGCAGAACACTTGACGGGTTTGGATGTGTCAAAATGCATTTAGAGGAATTAAAAGAAACACGTGCAGATTGGGTCTATGTACTGATTGTGAACACTGCAGAAGATTTTAGGTTTTCGGGATTCTGCAGTCTGTAGGTATACTGAACATATAGATATTTGGGGCAGTCATGTTGGTGGGTTTGCAAAGAGGTATATATAGTGAGAGGCAAAACGTTACGTCATCTTTAGAAATCACCGTCTCGCATGTTTTGCCGACCACAATAGAAAACATAGAGTACCAACATAGACAGTGCAATGGCTGCCTCCGCTCATTCCACATACTGTGGGTGCCGCTTTGCATATACTCTAATCGGTAGTGATTACAAATTAATGGTATGGTAGAGGTGGCCAGGTGGGAATAATAGTGTACCTGGATCATTGTGCTCAGATTACTCTTTTTTCTCATAATGCAATGCGCGTTAAGGTGAAAAGATGTATTCATGAGGCGGTTTATTTAAATCAAGACACTGAGGTCAGTTCATTGTTGTGTGGCCATGGGTTGGACAACCACCCAATAGCACCCCCAATCAAACAAATGATATTTTGGTCGGATTGTTTGTATCGAATTGACATTAGGTGTGTATACAAGCACCAAACTGATAATTATTCCGTCATATCAAATGCAGCGCCCAGCACGGACGACTGGTGTTGAATGCGTTTCACCCCCTGGGTTTTGTTGGCAATGTAATGATCAAATTACATCACAAACACTTCCTTGTGTTTAAAGACGCGGAGTACCGCCAGAAAACTGTGTCTCTATCGGAAATACTTCAGAGATTGTTAGTAATTTTGGACATGGTATGCGGCCGTATGGAGTTCAAAAATGCCACTTGCACAAACTTTTACACAGACCAAAAAAAAAGTTATCGGCGAGAGCCTCAAAACTAAAATCTATCGACGAAAAAGTATGGACCCCCATTTCCCTTATTCGGGATGGTGCGCCTACTTTCCACCTGACTAAGTCAGACACTGTTGTAAGTGCTGAAATAATTACTACGGCATCTCAAGGGTTGTAGTGAATAATACTTTTCATCCGTAAAGCGGTCAGAGCAAAACAAAATGTTAGCGTCCCCCCTTGGTGATTAGATAGTTTCCAACCATCCAATGTAATTACATATTTAGCACTATCTTGTCTATTAGGTTTCGTAATTTCTAGGAGAAATTCCAGACATTGAGAGAACATCTTTTGGCTGAATTTCTCCTAGAGAAAAAATTAGTTTCCCTTCGTGAGAAATTCCAACCAATGTCAGCGTTTTTAGGTCGATTTCTCGTAGGAGAAATTTATTTCTCCTAGTAGGAAATTCCAGCAAATGGAGCACTGCCTCTAAAAGAAATTAATTTCCCATAGGAGACTTCCAGCCAATGACAGCGCTCTTTTGGGCTGAATTTCTCCCACGGTGAAAATTAGTCATTTCCCCTAGGAGAATTCACGTTATTACAGCGCTCCTAAGGATGGTTTCACACAGGAGTACTTTTCGGGTATACGGTGCACGTTTTGCAGGGCACGCGAATAGTTTAAATGGAACGATAGGATTTCCTTAATACCGGTGTGAAAGCAGATATAGTCCGGTGGGAGCCATAGTCCGGGGCTCCATAGACGATTTAACGAGAATAAAAGCGTGAAACTAATGTTGCGTAAAGAGTCAACTGAATCGATTGCCCTAGTGTTCACCCAATGTTACCGGACTATGAGTACGCCGGACATGATTACTTCTAACAGGTCAATAGAGGGCATATTCGAAATAGATAGGAGAGAGGGAATCGAACATGTTCGATTCGTGCAGCGTATACCGTCATGTGGATGTGGTAGCTGTGTTCACTGTTCAGGTTCTGAATTTTCCTATAAACATTTCTTGTGTGCTTGGTTGAAAATAAGTTAAGATACAAACAATAGGATTCTTGTCTTGAAGTATCCATTTCATCGGCGGCAAAAGAACGAGTCCGATCGCGCGTGCTACCTTATGCGATTCATGCCCGCATAGCGTATAGCGAACACCGAATAGCGGAATAACGAAGCCGTATACTATAACACCTATACTTCTATGTGAACCCAGCCTTATAGGATCTAATTTCAAAAGATGCAATCTTTGGCTGGCATTCCCCTGGGAGAAATTAAAGAGGCCACGCATGAAAGATTTCAAAAAGTGTGCCCTCATTTTTTCAAAATTGATATTTTGATGATTGTAAAGCTCGTATATACATTAGCCCTCTACTGAAATGACTAAGCCAAATCAACGCCCTTATGAGTAAACAAAACGCTTTTATAATACATGACTCAGGCTACATTACTCAGCAGACGACGTAAATGACGTTTAATACAAGAAAAACCGGCGTCGGAGGTGTTCCTACGTTAATTTTCATGCACCACTGTGATGAAACGGTCTGTGACTTTTAATAATCAATGGAGTACGAGTCTATGATATTCAGTAATAGATACATTTGTTGATTAAATTTACAGCGAACTTAAAGTTAGCCTACAAATTACATGGATGTCTTAATATCCCTATCTGTTTTTTTTTTTTTTTTTTTGGTATTGCTATTTTATGTGTAAAATTATCTTCTATTTCCCCACGAGAAAAGAGCGCTCCGTTGGACTGAAATATTACTAGGAGTAATTCAATTCTATAGTCAGGAGGAATTGGGGGCGCGGGGATGGAAATGGAGTACAGATTTTTTCTATCGATTGATTTTAGTTTATAAGGACCTAAGCTAAAAAATTCTGGATGGTTGGTGCAAAATTGTCGCTCAGTTGCATTTTCTAGAAATCCAATATGGCCCCGCCTACCACTCTCAATTCATTACAATGGCCATAATTTCATATTTTATATCCAGGTTAATAAAACGCGCGAATCTACTACTGGAATGGGTTCTTTATGTGATTTGATTGCAACATAACCATCACCTCCAATATGGCCACCTCGTAGTACAATATGGCCCTAAATCAGTCAATTTTTCTTTTTCTTCTATCGTGTCCAAACACTGTGTTCTCAAATATGTTCCAGCCAGAGATTTGTCCAACGTCTGACTGCTTCCGAATTCCGCAAAGTCCTTGTTTGTGGCATTTTTGCTCCAGCAGTGGGTTAGACCAAGAGATTGTTCCATTGTCTGTGGTTTCTCTGTTCCACAGCTACAGTTAGTGTCCTGATTGCTTGCTTCCAGGTACCCCACCTCTGCAAGGAAACCTTAGATCGGCCAATTCTGGTTCTCATCTGTTGAGGCATTCGTCAAATTCAGCCCCTGCCTGAAGTCGCTCCAGGTGGGAGATGTCACCAATTATCAATACCAATAGATGTTACTTGGTTGATTAGCAAGTCTTTCTTTCCACAAGGCACTCTCTTGACCTCCTAGAGAACTGTTTCAAGAGGTTTGGACTTTGCTTAACAGAAACTCTCTCTTTGAATTTAAGGCGGTTGGCAGCAGGTATCTGTCCCTAGACATATGGTGCTTCACATTAGATACTTGTCAGCTACGCTCTTGCATGCTCGCTACGCTACGACGGATGTCTGGTGGATCAATTTCCTGCTAGGATGTATAAGTTTTCGTTGGTGTTTTGGACGGAGGCATCTGTGATATCCGACAGGAGGCATTTTAACGCTGAATTCACTTGCGTAGATAGAAAGCAACACCTGTGTCTTAGATGGATTTGCCGTAGGTGTTCTTCATAAATAGGCGTGAGTTCATCCAATGCTTTGGAGAGTCTCTTCTCAACCAACTGTAAAGTCGGCATCTTTTGCGCTAATTCCAAATCGTCTGCAAATAAAATAAAAACGGACCTGGTTCCTGCACTCCTAGGTGGTCGTTGGTATAGATTTTAAACAGAAGAGGTGCAAGCACACTCCCTTGTGGTAGACCATTCTTGAGCGCACGCCTCGCTCTTCTTTGCTCCTAGCGGAACAAAGAACATCCTTTTGCCAGCAATCCCGGATAAGATCAGTCAAGCGGAGGTCCTTTGTATTTTCCAGAATCTTATGGAGTAGGCATCTGTGATTAACAGTGTCCGCTGCTGATAGGTCGACGAACATAGCTCCGGTTACCATACCTTTCTCGAAACCATCCTCATAGACTGGTTCCATTTCTCAAAAAAGTGCTTCTATAGCAAGACGAAGGCATTTTTGAGAAAAAGCAATTGAAACATTTGTTTCTATACGGAAATTTTATGCTGATTCCAATCTTCCGGTCCCCAAACCTAATTTTAGAGGAAGTTGTGCCTAATTTGGCATAAATGCAAAATGGCCGCCATTGTAAACTTTTGTTTGTAGCATACCTCAGATTTAATTGTTTGTAATGACTTTCATCTTGGTGGCTATACCAATGTTTTCAGGGTTAAGGAATACAATTAGATCATTCGTTATAGCATTAGGTCACCGTACAGGTTAATTTGCATAAAAATTCAAAATGGCTGCCATTTTTGACTTTTGGTAACATAACTCAAGATTTAAGGCTTGTACTTCATTCTTGTGTCTATACATATGTTTTCAG
>JAMKCH010006469.1:0-86949 GCA_023653785.1 Ophioderma brevispina | reverse complement strand
GCAACACCAAGATTGGGTTCAAAGTTTTTGTTTTATGATTTTCGATTTTCTGATTTAGGCAAATCACGTAGTGCCTTTAGTATTATGAGTAATTGATAAAAAAAAGAAGATTTAAGTTGATATCTACTCTCTTAACTCTTAGAATCTTTTTAAGTCTAACGGACTGAAATAGGGACAAACCTCGTGGATTTAAAAAACAATTCCTTTGATTTCTATCTAAATCTTTAAACGGGTTTATAAAAAGTCCTTAATCTATATAAAGGGTTATTTGTAAACAAGATGGAATTTAATAAATCTTTACAAGTCCTTAAAAGGTTTGTCATTATAAACAATTCTCTGAGATTTTAATAGTGAACTAATCCAAGGAATAAACGTTCATCCCAAGGAAATCGACATCAACTGCGTAAGTCGTGTTTCTTTTTGAAATCCCCTAAACCACAGATGTCTCACATGTTCAATGTTCAACAAATGTTAAGCTCCAGTTGCGCTATGGAAGTCATGAAGACTAAACGCTCTCAAAGATATAGTTTTTAGCTCACTCTTGAATTTGTTCACATTTGGTGACAGCTTGATGTGGAGTGGAAGTACTGGAGCTGTTTGAGAGAATGGTCGGCGGCCGTGTGTTGGTCCCTCAATCTACGGTATGACCTGGACCAAATTGCTACAGAAGGTTTTGTTGCTGTAACTTGGCCTCCCAAACAACATAAATCACAAAAGCTAAAAAGGAAGTATTTCAGACCTTGCTAATTCCATAAAACCTATGGTGCTCATTTTTTGCCTGTATTTTGTTATCATCAACATATTAAAAGGGTGATGAACCGATTCAAGTATATAAGTTTTCATCTTGATAGAAGGCCTTTAACGGTTTTGCGCCGATATTTTCAACCCGTTTTCATGTGAGAGCTATGATTTTCTGAGCCTTATCGACTACTATGTAAAATTAATATCGTTCGACCAAATGGATGTTACATTTTCGCTCATAACTTCCAAACCAATATCCTTTTCCTAGATTTCACAGGGTATGTGAGGAAAATAGTACTTTCTTTAGATACCAAAAAGGTGTTACCTCTTCCTGTAAAATCTGGGAATATGGGGACAATGCTATTAGTGATTCTGGCCAGCCCTCCTTGAGTCTTCTTGCTGTCCCGGCAACATATCCACGAGGTACTTGAATTCACCTCGTTAAGTTGGGTAGTGTATAGTGCGATAAGGTGATGAATGTATTCCTCGTTTATCGGTCATTTATTCATTCCGTCTCTTTGGCATTCAGATGTATGCTCGGCCAACTTTATCTGCAGCATTCTCGAATTATGCTTTTATAGTAGATCGTGGTGCAGCACGTATCGCTATTCTGTAGAGCTGCGTAGTCAAGCTCTGTCAGTTCTGACTTTGGTGACGTTTAAAAGTTTGACCCCTTTTTTTGTGCTGCTATCCTACCTATTACCCGATGACCCCTTTTTTTAAATGTTCACTAACTCAATTTCTGTATTTCCTGCATCTATCCACTCTTTTCACAGATTTGCTAAAACTATCCACTTTTAAAGAATTTGAACACCCCAAGTTCAAAATTTTCGCGGCCTAGGTGCACATTTTTAACAATTTTTTATAATTTCATGGCAGCAATTTTATAATTTCACGGCAATTTGAACTCTGAAAAAGAGGCACCTCCAATTTTAACTTCCGACTTTAACCTCAGTGACTCCCTTCTTAGTTGTTTCATACTGGATGACCCCATTTTTATTCAGCTTGTGTACCGAATGACCCGGTATTGTTTGGGACATTTTATCTGAAAGGACCCTATTTCTACCTGGCCAAGGCACATATACCCATCACTTCACATAGGGAGTGCCCCCGGCGCAAGTTGGCCCATTGTGTTTGAATTAATACTCCCTGATAATAATGTGCTAAACAAAGGTCTCCCCGTCCCGGTTGTAGTCTGACAAATCATCTAGAATGCAAAATGAATTTTGGCGGTAAAACTGCTGCCATCTTGAATAATGATCATCATTTTCCACATATCAATTGCAAGTGCTACACATCTTGCAGGCATATCCATGCAAAATATGTTCAAATACTAACAAAAATCGAAAATCTCCCTAAACATGCATTTATGAGCTATATACAACCCTTTGTCGAAATATGGGCGTATACGTCCACGTAGAATAAATGTAAATTAGCATGTCTTGCCAGCTTCCTTTTTTCTACCTTTTTTGACTGCGTTTGGGAAGCTTTTACATATTACAGCAGAAAAAACCTTCGGTGGCAATTTTGACCAGGTGTACCTAGTATTGTTACATCGATTTGAGTTGAGCTATGTGATAATTTTCCCATTGGAGTCATGCATTAGTAATGAAGATAGCGTGGGGTGGCGACTTGGAGGATATGATTTATTTTTTGATATGGATGTATTTACTGGTGTGTTCGCTCACACAGAAAAAGTATGTGAAAAATACACCACAATTTATAGTGGCTGCAGCTCACGTGGTCAAATGGCCTTAGTTTCTCCCAACCAGGGCCTGTGGTGTGAAAGGAGATATGGTCCGGCAGGATCAATAGCCGGGCTCCATAGACGGACAACGAATACAGCGTGACACTATGTTGCGTGAAGAGTCAACTGAATCGATTCCCTATTGTTCACCATTGTTCCCGTACTGGTGAGCCCGGAGGACCATATCTCCTGCCCACCTGAATAATAACATTTGCAATCATACTATAATCGATCATTGGTTTTATTTGAGTTATGAAAATACTGATGATACACCTAAAGGTCATGACAATTTGCATAATCCATTCATTTGAAAGCCCTACTTTAGGCGACTAGGAAGACAATTTGTATTCCTGGGCCAAGTGGTTCAATACAACATTTCCATAGCTTTCATAGTCATGGCAAGTTACTTAAACCACCTATTTTCCAAAATGGCCAAGATCCTTGATGAAAACCTATATTTCTTAACTGGGGAGATGATTTGGGTGTCACAATAAATGTCTTTGGGGGTGAAGGAGTTTTTAATGGTCCATATGAACAAAACAAACCAAAACTTGTAACATTATTTCCAAATCAATTAGTTTTATATTCATCTGACGCTTGTTAATTAGTTTTAACGGAAATCCTTTCGTCCCTATAGGACACTGAGATCAACGCAAAAGGGGGGTAGCGTTATGTTTTCATGTTAGATCTGGGGTTAATTAAGAACATGTGCTTTAGTCCGTGAAGTGTGTCCGAATTCATAATTGTTTCAGAAAAAAAAGTGTTGCGGAAACTCTCTGTTAATTTTCTTCTAATCCAAGCAGGGGTCCGCTCCGTGATAAAAGTGCATTTAAAGGCCATTAAGGGCATTGGGGCGTAAGATAAGGTTTTGATCAATAAGATGTCAGCATCTGGAACATAGCACCACATGGAATTGATAGTTGGGGAACAGTTTTAATGAACCTCCTTGACCGAGAAAATATTATTACACCAAATTGTTTTCCTAGGTGTTTTCCCTTAAAACTGGCTGCCATTTTAGAAAAGTGGCGTCATATGCAAATTGCCACACCATTCCAATTTTCCATCACCTGTTGCATTAACCCACAACCCTAGGGTCAATTTTACTATTATTAACAAATGTTTTATTTTCATGAATGGCCAGTGGTACTAAACCGCGGAAGAATAACTCGTAACCTTACACGGTTTAAAGATGCAGACCCTTACACGTCTAAGATGCCAACCATTAAACGTATAAGATTCAAACCTTAAACGTCTAAAATGCTCTTTATGCGTTAATCAATGTCCAAGTGGTTCAAAAAACGCGTAAGGTTGTTAATGTAACATTACACGAGTATTACGTAATCCTTACGCGTGTAATAATGCATCTTAACACTTCTTTAGTGTTCGCGATACAGAGATTTCTTGTGCTGATTTTTTACGCATCAGCCCCAAGATGGGGCAACGAGATACTCTTGAAAGAAAAGCAAAAAAATTATTCTTCGCCCGCGTGTGAAAAATTACACAATACCACTTAAAGTAGGGTGAAAATGCCCTAATCATGGCTTTTCGTAATTTGTAATACAACGAAATATTTTTCAATCCTAAATGTTGATGGCCTTTTCTAAATTACTTTTCACCATGTTAAATAAATTTAGGCTTTTCTTTTTAAAAAAAAGATTAATATTTGTCAAGTGCACTGGCCAAGTCGGCTATGTAGGAGCTCGTCGCATATACCGCGATCAAATTGGTATACCCGTCCCTCACTAACAACCCATCTTACGCGGTAAATATCACTATATTTCATTGGGCCGTGCATCATTACTTGTAAGATGATTTGGCTGAATGTGATTTTTCAAGCGTTATCATAACATGATTCGCCATTCAAGTGTCTCGCAATATTCTAAAACGTGTAAGGTAGCATCTTAAACGTGTAAGGTTACGCGTAAAATCTTACACGTTTTAGGACTGTTTGGCCATTTATATTGTTTCCACCTACAACGATTAAAGAATAGGCATTTATGGAACCCTACCATGGCTCCGGTGGAGCTAATATTCGCTTCACATCGTTACCCTCCTCTCCTTAAAGACATAATTTATTCTCCCAATGACAAAAATATTTGAAATTTGCATAACTAGCTAAAGTGAAGGATAAGTCTGTAAGACTGTCATAAGGTATAATTTCCAACTGGTAAAATTGACATAAAATGAAGAACAAAGCAGTGTTCAAATATATGAATACCCATTCATTTACGTGTTTTGTGGTAAGTGGTCCTGGTACGGACCGTAAGGATTAATTAGGTTTGAGATTAGAATTGTTAGGGTACTTGCTGTGGATGGGAACTCGAACCCACAAACTCACGCTTAATTCTCGAGTGCGCTTATCCCCCCCCCCCCCCCCCCCCCCCCCCCCTTTGCGGCCAACCACGGCTTATGGATCTGTTCGAGTTTCTACACCATATCGTTCGATGCGTTATGCCGTCCATATCACGAGGTGACAACATACGAACTTTGATACAATAACCAACTCGGAATTTATTCTACGTTCGCACTGTTATAAATTTCTCTCGTATTTGTTATTTGTAATTTATGCATTCTGACAGTAATTCACAGAGCTTAGAAGCAACTCAAATTTCTCTCATTATATATAATCTATCTATATATATATTATATATATATATATTATATCCTATATGAAATGAGTCAATGAGTCAGTGGTAAATGTCCATGCCGAAATATATAATTTAATTAGAATAAACCCCAGTTTTTCGGGCATCGCCATCGCCCTTCATCAGGTTAAGGAAGAAAAAGTTTGTTTACAAAACAGAAATGGAACTATAGCGTAAGGAAGCGGGGCGCACAGCAGTGCGTGCGCATGTGCGCAATGGAGAGACGCGCGAAAAACAGTTACAGCCGGGAAGCATTGAAAGTAGCATCAGTCCTCCGGGTGCAGTATCCCTAGTTTATATATGATGCGCTGTTCAGTTAGATTGTCGTTGGTGGTCCGTCTTCACGCCCTGTGTGATGACCGTAACCCGAATGTCATCCTTAGAGTGTTTTTCCCGAAGTGCTTGGCAACAGGAGGCCGGGTTTGATGGAAGTGGATCGAACGTAGGTGTTCAGTAAACCGGTCACTAGACTACGTTTTTGGTTTCACCAATGTCTAGCAGATGACATTTGGTGCATTCGATGGCATAAATCACGTTAGTTAAATCACGTTTAGATAATATAACGGCGGAAGCCAGGATGAATTTCCTCCAAAAAGCAGTCTGTCAACATGAATTTGTGCAGTTCATCTTATGTTCAATGCCATCATCCTGAGCAAGAAGTACGGGTATGTCAGCCTTGGTCTTCCCCGTGCTCGTGTTCCTTGGGTGGGCGTCCATAACACAAGACGTGAGACTGGTTCGTCTGCCGTCCTAGCACAAGGAGCAGCAAAATTCAGGCATCGACCTCTCACTATTTCAGACAGTTTGGGTAAATCCCCATATATCACATCCCTGGTAGGGTGATCTCTATCCAGTTGAGGTTTTGTATCATCATTAAAAGTCTGGTTTAGCATCCATCAGCCAGGCCTCAAAGGTGTTCTGTGAGTGTCCATCTTTGCACCAAAAAGTTGCAATATTTCAACAACTGCACGGAAAGAAGCTAATCTTTAGCATGTCTGGTAAGTTAGATTTCAGAGAGTAGCATTTGTACCAGCTTTCCATGCAAGGGCTTCCGGACATGAAATCTTCCTGACTCTCCACCCAAGAACCCAAGGTATTGAAGTCCTGAACCGGGGTCTAGTTGGTCCTTCTATTGTGGACAGAGTGACATCGGCCTTGATGTTATGCCATGACTTTAGTTTAGAAGCAGTCATCATACGACCAAAACTGTGGCAGCAGCATTATCAACTCTGGCCATAATCTTGAGCTTGTAGTGTGTCAGATAGCAAGGCAACGTCGTCTGCAAAATATAGGTCAGTAATGACTTCGGAGGGTGCCTTCGACTTCTTTGTGGTGTTACTGTGAAGCCAGCATGTCTGTCTCCTCTGATTGCCATTCTCATAACATAGCTAGCCCAATGATGAATAGATATGGTGCTAAAGAATCGCCTGGAGGCACTCCTGCTAAAATCTCAAAGGCTCAGTTTCACCATTGGTGATAGAACAACTGCTTTTGTGCCAAGGTACATGATGTTAATTGGCTTCAACAATGGCATTTGGAATCCCATAGGCAGTGAGAATCGTGAGCATTTTACTCGGTGCACTGAGTCGAAGGCCTTCTTGAAGTGCGATAAAGGTGATGACACAGTCAAGATTTTACTTGATTCCTTCAATAAGTCTTGTAAGGCCCAGGATGTGGGAAGTGGTTGAGCGTTCAGCGCGAAACACCTTTTGGTTTGGTCTAAGCAGAGGCTCGATGTGAGGTCGAATGCGGTGAGTCTCAGGCGGTTGAAAATCTTTGCTGCTATAGATGTTAAGCTAATTGCCCATAGAGTTGATGCCTTGATGAGCTCACCTTCTGGGGAAGTGGACGATTCCACTGAGGGGACCATTCCTTGGTTTTCAACTCTAAGCAGTGTACCATTGCAGATGTCTAGAAGTATGCGGTTAAAACTACCAGATTTCCAACCTCAGCAGGTATTTCATCAAGGCCAGCACCTTTACCATTTGACAATTTTGTTAATACAGACTCAAGCTCTTCAATTGTGAAAGCTCCGTGGTGATTTCCTGGAGTGTGGAAAAGTCGCTCTCCATTCCTTGAAGCGCCTCTAATATATATAATAGATATATAAAATATTATATATATATATATATATATAATAATATATATCTATATAATAATGATAATTAGGGATTACATGTAACTTATTTGTGAATCAAAAGAAATTGACAATGCTTTTTACACTGACTGCACCTATTCGGAACAGCATTTGCACTTTATCCTCCAATTGCAATAATTGCTCTCTTCACTTTCACCAACAGATGTTCGGATGATACGCCGCCCACTACGGGTCGACTGAGTGAACACTTTACAAAGTCGCCGTCTCCAATCAAGCATGTGAGTGTATGAAATGGAAAAGGCAGGCCGCGCTTGAGGATCCGTTCAATGGACCATGTATTTAGTTAAGAAATCCAGGGGACAGACGAAGCTGGCTTCATAAGACGCCACTGCGTCAAATCAAGGAACACGGTTGGCAGCAAATACTGTAATCATTGGACATCTATTAGTAATTGTACAAGTACTACGTTTAGTGGAAACACGCCAATTTTCTGGTTTTAATGTACGAACCAAGCATTGTGGCTCACTGGTGGGGGACAAAGCCTACGCTTCTTTTCAAAAACGACATAAGAGAAAAGTTTGCCTAAAATACAACTTCTTAACGGTGCTGAACTGGTGTTCGCAGATTTCTCATCTTCCTGGCGGCTTGTGATATATTTTACTAAAGAAAAACAGACGAACGTTTGATCTTACTTGTAAAGGCAATACAACTGAAGGAAAAATGTCGTCCTGCTAATGCGAATACAAAAATGCTGATTTCCTACAACAACTGAGGTTTGGCGTTAGCAAAACAGTAGCAAACGTTCTTCATCTTCGGCGTCGTTACCAGAAAGTGATTTCAAGTCGGACTGTGATCGTAACAGTTCTTATCATCTTTGTCGTTGCGCGTGTGCTAATTCTTTGGTGATGACTTGCTTTAAAACCAAGCGCTGGACAAACACCGACTACCTGAACACTGATATTTTAAATGTCGCAGATGCCGATTGTTATAACAATAGGATGCTGTTCTTTACTTAACAACCTACAACCAAGGTGGATGGCTATTTGGCGATCTCGGGTGCCAGGTGATCATGAGCTGGGACATATTGGACAATGCAGGTTAGCATTACATCCTAAACGGTAATGAGTATCGAGCGTTATGTAGCGTAGTTCATCCCCTCGAAATATTTACAAGTCCGCAGATTGGCATCGCGCGGAAAGTTAGCGCGGCTGTTTGGATTTCCGCGGTCTTGTATTGCATGCCCATGGTATAAGCATGTCGGAAATGTAACGTACTTTAAGAAGGAGTAACCCAAGAGGAATCGGTTGGGACTATGGGGACGTGATTCTTTCGAATTACATGAGTACCGTGTTTGTCATAACTTTCTTTATTCCTTCTTAGTTACTGCGATTGTGTATACTAAAATGGCCATCCACTTTTGTCGCATCGTTAGCCCCACCGAATCTGCAACGGAGAAGACAACCAAACCGCGCAAACAATCCAAACGGAAAGTCGTCCAGACGCTCTTCGTAATCGTTATCTTCTTCTGGGCATGTTACATTCCTTTCTGGATATACCAGCTGATCCTTCTTCACGGTAACAATCCTAAGTTTGACGAACACAACATCATGGGCCTGGTTACTATTGTTTTATCGTATCTAAACTCTTGCTGCAATCCCTTTTTATATACACTGTTGCCGCGGCGATATAACGTCTGGAGAAGGATAAGACGACAACAATCTCAACCAAAATCAACGCAGAAGACCACTACAAGAACTGGAGCGAGCCGACCAAGTATGGTCTCATAGGTATTATGACTACAACAATTTAAACAGAGTAAGCTGCAATAGTTAGTACATACTTCGTAGAGGAATGGACAGGCAAATAATTTGATAAGGAAAGAATGACAAAACTTTCCTGCACAACATGCAGAAATTGGTCGTTTGTTGGAATTCAAGAAAATGTAGTCGCTTTATGGTACAGATCGTACAATAAAGCAAATCTTGCTCGCCGAGTTATTTGAGATTCCATTTCACAAATTCCGATATCTGAGTTATATACTTTTGAAGGTGCTGCTGGTCGTTGCTAACATAGACAAAAACGAAATGCTCGTCTGTGGTATTAGGATAAACTTTAGATCAATTCTTTCCTTAATGTTATATCCAAGTTTTAACAACGATGCAAATCCAATGATTTTAGTGTAACAAACAATCGGACAATAATTACTTCTTGGAGGAATAGGTTATAAAAAAGTTAGACAAATGATTTTAATGGAAAAAGGGAAAAGAATGACAAAACTTTCATGCACAACATGCAGAAATTGGTCGTTTGTTGGAATTCAAGAAAATGTAGTCGCTTTTTGGTACAGATCGTACAATGAAGCAAATCTTGCTCGCCGAGTTATTTGAGATTCCATTTCATAAATTCTGATATCTGAGTTCTATACTTTGAAGGTATTGCTGACTGTTGCTAACACATACAAAAGCGAAATACTCGTCTATGGCATTAGGATACACTTTAGATCAATTCTTTCCTTAATGTTATATCCAAGTTTTAAGAACGGTGCAAATCCAATGATTTTAATGTAACAAACAATCGGACAATAATTACTTCTTGGGGAAATAGATTATAAAAAGTTAGACAAGCAAATAATTTTAATGGAAAAAAAGGAAAAAGAATGACAAAACTTTCCTGCACAACATGCAGAAATTGGTCGTTTGTTGGAATCCAAGAAAATGAAGTCACTTTATGGTACAGATCGTACAATAAAGCAAATCTTGCTCGCCGTCAGTCGCCGAGTTATTTGCGATTCAATTTCACAAATTCCGATATCTGAGTTATATACTTTGAAGCTATTGCTGACTGTTGCTAACACAGACAAAAGTGAAATACTCGTCTGTGGTATTAGGATAAACTTTAGATCAGTTTTTTTCCTTTATGTCATCTCCAGGTTTTAACAACGGTGCAAATCCAATGATTTTAGTGTAACAACCAATCGGACAATAATTACTTCTTGCAGGAATAGATTATAAAAAAATAGAAGAGCAAATAATTTTAATGTTAAAAAGAAAAGAAATTAATCCAAAAAATGTATTCGTTTTATATGGTACAGATCGTACAATAAAGCAAATCTTTCTTGCCGAGTTATTTCACAAATTCCGATAATGTTATCTCCAAGTTTTAACGGTCCAAATCCAATGATTTTAGTGTAACAAATAATAAGACAATAATTAGAAAAAACTGACATTTATTCCGGAGGTGTGTACTTTCTTTCGTCACTTCAATGTAGTTATTTTTAATAATTGAATAAAAAAGCTTTCAATTATAGATCACCCTATTGTAACTAGTTCATTCAGTAGTACCTTTCCTTCTAAATATTGATGTTTAGAATTTGACAAACAATCCTAAAAAAATAGTTAAACCTGTCAGGATGTATATGCAAAAAGGAGAAGCGTTGATTGTCCTTATCGTATTCAAGAAAGAAAACTCTTTTGCATGCCATTTTGAATTCTTTTGAATACACGTCAATACCAACTTTCAGAAATCGTTAAAGGAACATAATGGCATGAAAAAATGACATAATGAAAAGGACCCTTACTGAAATTACTTCCACGAGTTTGAAAACAATTTTGATGTTTACATTCTGTAAAAACAGTAAAAACAGGAAGAGTTCCGGGGGAGACGGTGGCAGTTTGTGGCAATTTGCTGGAAAGAGAAAAACAAGTTGTTCACATCCCTGACAGAATTTACAGTGTATCTAGCATGTTTTGCGACACAATTCAAAAGCATTCAGACCGGGATTCAGGCATTGTACTTAAGGCTTGTAGTAAGATATTGATCTGGCAAGTGAAAGATGGATTAGCCGGAATTAGCACATTATACAATAGCAAATGGTCTGTGAGCTGATGACAACATGCGTTTCAAGTTGGGTAAATGCTGGCAGTAATAATGTCAGCATCCTTGTTCCAGAAATTACCACAAACTGCCACCTCCCCCCCCCCCCGAACTCTTCCTGTTTTTACTGCTTAGAATGTAAACATCCAAATTGTTTTCAAATGGAAGTGATTTCAGTAAGGTTCCTTTTCATTATGTCATTTTTTTTTTTTCATGTCATTATGTCCCTTTAAATGCATCTGTATCTGTACCGCTGCCGATGTAGTAAACGTGTTGTTCTGTTATCAATATCAATCTAGTTATTTGTTTTAATTTCTTTTTTTCTTATAGGGCACTAGTAGGCCTACAGGAATATATCCAGAAATCCCCTATCAATTACTCCACGTGACTTTGTAACGGGACCAACTCATTATAATAACAAGCCACGTTTTGCTGTCTTTAACGGCTTGTAACCAGTGAACCTGTCCTCCAGAACAACCCAAGATGCAGACAATACAAAAGAATTACCTGTAGAAATATCTGAATTTTCAGGTAAACCAGGTTCATGTATTCTTCGTATGCTTGGGTGATCTTGAGGGCAAACAAAAGTCCATTCAAAATGATTTACCTTCCGTGAAAGGACCCTATACACTATACACACGGGTGCACTTTCGTGTTTACGTCTTCGTCTCTCTTCAGACAGATTCCGCGATTTTACTCATTAAGACTAAATAGAGTAGGGATTGTACGTATCAAGGATACAGTACATTGCACCACTAATCGTCCAATACATCACTGATTGGTGTTGAGGGCTCTATATCACCGTGTTAAAAGCAATGCAATTTGCGGGAAAAACGCATTTGCATAAATTCGATCTGTGGATCATATACTCTTTTATTAACATTTTTTAACTAATGGTGGGTTCATATACTTTACCGGCAGACGTCTATTGAACATGCTTTTTCGCGCAATGCGTGTAAATGTATAAGCATCGACGCGCAAATCATAATCGAAAGGTTAGCTTCAGCGGGCGTTTGCCGATGGAGTGTAAATCCACCATTAAACGTATGTAGAGCGCTCCAAACACACTAACGGATAAACTGATATATTTTGGTTGCAAAGGGTAAGCCTGTACGCACAAACCTGTTCACACACACGCGAGCACGCGTGCACCCGCGCGCACACCCTAACATTTTCACATGAGTTTCAGCACTTCAAACTGAGATAATGATACAAATTTGTACTGGGATTTCTTTGTATGTCAAGCTATAATAAAAAGGAGATTGGAAAAGAGTTGAATGCGTTTCAGATTCCCAATCCGCACTTATTTAAGTTTCATATTATCAGATCAAGTTGTAACGTAAGAAACAGAATGTCGATGAACTCTTAGCATATCTCGCCTTTCTCGTATGGTTAGCTGGCGGATTTGCACCAGGATTTATTGCTTCAATGTTTAATATTCTCTTGATCAAATTGTTTTACGCTTAATTTCTGTTGTAATGAATTTGTAAATATATTTGTCTATGTTAAGGATTAACCAAATATAAGAAATGAAGAAATACAAATAAATAATTTGGGTGTCATTGAAAAACTTGCGATCGACATATACGGCGATAACTGTATGACACGTCTGTATTTTTAAGGTTAAAATATAAGGTTTATATATTGTAAATAATGAAGTTAAGAGCATATCTTTTCAACGAACTTTGAATTATTTGTAAATTAAACATATATTACTTGTGAGAGGTGTGAGATGCTCAATTGTGATTTGTAATAACTAGATTTCAAATCACAAAAAACACAAACCATCTTCGACAAGGGAATTTAACCAGAGAGGGCGCCAAAGCACGAAATGACATGGGGATGGGTTTTGGTGCAACAAACAGAGAGTTATTTAGCCCTCAAAAAACAACAAGCGGTTTATTTAATGTTGAAAGCCAAGTTTAAGGAATTTTCAAAGTGCGGAGGCGTTTTCACACGGCAAGCAGAGGATTGTAAAGATGCTTTAAAATTATAGTTAAAGTGATTTTTATCAAAAGGAAACCAGTCATTGAAATATATAGGGAATTAGAAATAGATGAAATTGAGTCTTATGTATTATGAATATATTTCTGATCCATATTTCTGATAAATAGCATAATTTTCTCATCTTAATTTTGATACCTGCTTTTTCCTCCACAATCTCAGAACGAAAACTAAGCTGAGAAAATAATTGAGGTCATGATTAGTTTGTTAAACTAACACCACACCAAAATTATATTAACCTGTGCTTTGATCACGGACCGGATTTATTACAAATCGTATTGGTTCTAAGAAAACGAAATTTTGTTTTTATTGAAAGTGAATGAAATGTGGACATTCTATACCCAATGCTTAAGGAGCAATGTTTAGTGAAAAGTTAAAAAAAAAGATTGTTATATGCTCTCACAATAGGTACTTCTTCGTGGCATTCCAGTTAACATGCCCATGACTGATTTGATCAAATGTATCATTATATCCATCCATCCATCTGTCAATCACCTCGGCACGTGATGTAATTTGCTTGAGCCTATAGCTTCTGGGTGGGGCTCTTCAGCTGATTATTCACGCCCATCCGAGCTCACCCAATCACGCCGGGAGTTTCTTTTGATTGGCAAATGAATTAAGGCACATATTGATTGTTTGAATATATCTACGATTATAGATTATTTTCTGCAGCTGTCTTGTAATATATATAAATAGAAATCTACCATCTCTATATTGTTTACAGCATCTATATATTCATCAATAGCAATGGTTTATTCCATGTAAATATAATATTCACTATATTTCTTTATGTTGTTCAGAGACAATGTACAGTATGGTGACGGTTTTTGTAAGATACATCTCCTATATTTACTTATTACTTGTACATAATTATGAACTACTTTTCAGAAATGTTTTGAATGTTTGTATACGAATTTCTTTATGCGCATGTTCGACATAGACTTATGGTACTAAATCTAAATACTGTACCACTTTTAATTAGTAAGACTGGCTCAAACATTTTTGAATGCTTTTTAAAGTTCGCGTGCCACGATTCCAAGATTTTTCAATGAGTAAACTTGGAATCGTAGTCGAATATAAAACAGGATTTATCGCCGATATTGCAAGCTTTTTCAGCGTTATTTCAATAATATTGAGTGCAATTGATCGAAAAATCTGTTTTTTCGCCAAGATTTTAGATTTTCCACTAAAAAACGTAGAATCGCGGTCAAAAGGTTTCCAAGGTTTTGGGCCGATATCCCAAGATTTTAAATTCATACTCCAAGATATTCCTGATTTAAAAAGTTTGGTTATCGACGATATTGCAAGAGTCTTGGCCAATAGCCAAGATTTCCAGATTTTGGTCCATAATCCAAGATTTAAATCGACAATCCAAAATTTTAGATTGATATTTCAAAATTTCAGAATTGAAAAAACCTGGTTTACTGACGATATTCAAAGATTTTCGATCGCTATTCTCTCTAAATGTAAACGAGTGAAAATTTCACTCCCAAAAGAGTGAAACTCTTTTAAACCACTCCAAAATGAGTGGTTTGTACAAAGAGCGAATTCTCACTCAAAAAGAGTGAACATCACTCCAAAAAGAGTGGATTTCCACTCGTTTTCGTGTTGTCCTTCGTTTCACTCCTCAAAAGTGTTGTCCTTCGTTTAACTCCTTCGTTTAACGAGTGGAAATCCACTCTTTTTGGAGTGATTTTTACTCTTTTTGAGTGGAAATTCACTCTTTTTAAGCACAAACCACTCATTTTGGAGTGGTTTACAAGAGTTTCACTCTTTTGGGGAGTCAAATTTTCACTCGTTTACATTAAGAGAGTTCCAAGACATCCGATTTTTAGTTGATAATATAATCCAAGATTTCAAACTGACATTTTAAGATTTCAATCGATAAGCCAAGATTCTAAAAGAGAAAGCTGCTTTATCGCTTCTCGCCAAATGTCAGTAATATAAATCGAAAAATTTGGGTTTTGCGATTGAAAATCTTGGAATCTCAGCAAAAAACTTAGAATATCAGTCGAAAAACCTTGTCTCTCTCGCCAATAAAGCTTCGAATTGTTTTGGTAGGTATCTACAGCCAATCTCGTACAATATAATCCCAAACCCTGGTATTTTAATTGTAAAACTTGGAAGATTGAGTAGAAAATATTAGATTATTGGCGATAAACTTGGAATATCGGTCCAGAAACCCGCTTCTCTGGTCAAATATACTGTAAATGCCTAGTTTTCCGACTAATAATCGTGGAATATCGGTAATAAATTTGAAATATCGGTCGAGAAAACTGGTTTCTTTTGCCAAATGTACAATAAATAAAAACTGTTTTGTTTTTAACATTTTGGATTAACAAAGAATAAATTGAAATATCGGTCAAGAAAACAAGTATTTCGCAATAATCCAAGGTGTTCAATTGAAAAAAAATATAATATTGGTCGTACATCTCAGAATTAGCGGATTTTGATCTATATTCTTGGCTTAACTGAAACAGCTTTGTCTAAGATGATGCCAAACCAGTGAATGATTACAAGACTTAGGCGAACGGTGGCTGTCCTTATATTCTGTCTGAGCTTGTAAATGATCACGACTATGACAAGCTAAAAGGGTTATAACGTATTGGTCACATCGCGTTGCTTTCAGAAAACAACGCGTTGCTTTGCTAACTAATCAGAAAAGTGAAAAAGCAACGCGATGCTAATAAAATCAATGAAGCAACGCGTTGATTTCAGGCAGTACTTAACCCTCGTCTTACCAAGCCTTTTTTTGTAACACGGTTTACCAACGGGGGGGGGGTGGTTACCACCCCCCCTGGAGATTTTGTTATAAAGCCCCCGATGCTTATGATTTTGATACCAATGGATAGCTATGGTCCTCCTCTTTCCATTGATACCAAAATAAGTACCAACATACCTAGTATGGCGTCACAATGACGTCATAAGGTCCGCGAGTCGGCAAAATTGGCATTTTCGACCAAAAATAGGCAAAAATCCAATTTTGCGCTAAAAATCGCAGGAATATCGGATTTTCATGCGGTTTTCAGCTCTAAATGATGGCATTTGGCTAGTTTTACATAAACATAGAGTTTTAGAGCCATACTGTGCATAATATTTTCAAAAATGCAACATAAAATATCCTTGGGTGGCAACGCCCCCCCCCCAACCCTTCGACTTTGACGGCATACCCTATCCCCGGTGAAGGTGCTACCTTCACATTTTTTTCGCTAAAATGACCGGAAAGGATGAAAGAACGATTACCTGGAAGCTTTTTACAAAAGTTTTTAGCATTTTAGCGCACCGGAGCGAAGTTCACTAGGGGGGGGGGGGGGAAGCTCACCACCCCCCCCCCCCCCCCCTTGGTAAGACGAGGGTTAAACAACGCATCGCTTTCGTTAGCAACGGGTTGATTTCATTAACAACTCATTGCTTAGTCAACCAACCAAAAAAGTGAAAAAGCAACGTGTTGCTAAGCCAACCGATCAGAAAAGTGGAAAGCAACGCGTTGTTTTCAGACAGTGCTTAAACAACGCGTTGCTTTCATAGCAACGCTTTACGAATAAAAGCAACGCGTTACTTAGCCAACCAATCAGAATAAAAAGGCAAACGTTACTAAGCCATCCAAACAAGGAAGTGAAAAAGCAACGCGTTGCTAATGAAAGGAAGGCGTTGTTTAAGTACTGTCTGAAATCAACGCGTTGCTTTTTCACTTTTCTGATTGGTTAGCTAAGCAACGCATTGCGAAGTAACCAACGCGTTGTGACCAATATGTTATGACCCTTTTAGCTTCATTTTCATATCTTACCGAGTCAATAGTATCCACGCATACTTTAACTAAGCGGTTAAAATTGACTTTTTCCCTCCGATGCTTCCCTTCCGATTGAGCACTGGTTTTGTGAATATAACATTTGTACCATGTAATGGAAGATTTTCATATTAAAATTGTGTAGAAAGTGGCATTATATTATTTTGTTATATTACTCAGGATATGGTTCCAGTGTTTGAATGGAATTACCAGTATGATGACATAGTCCATATACACGGGTTGCTTCTGTTACGGGTTCATGTTTTATGTTTGTTTGTATTTTCTACGTACGTTTTATCAGGCAGAATGTTTTACTTAAATCAATTCATAATGATCACTAAGTTTTGTATCATAAAACCAAATTAAAAATACGTATTCTATAGTGCGCCATCAAAAGAAAATTATAAAAAATAGAAACCAAAATGAAGGTTACTGTTGATCTATTTATGGGTTTATATTTTTAATAAAACAAGACATAGAGACATTGTTGACACTTTTTCCTGTTGTGGTATTTTAATTAAAATGATTAAGTGAAACGACCTTTATACATCTCTAGTAACAATAAGTTTGAAACATACAAAAATAAAATTGCCTTAAAGGTTTTTCTGAGTTTCCCTTTTGTTGTTTCTCACTCATTACGTACAACCTGACACACAAATATGCACCACAAACATTTATGTCCAAGACTCATGTCGTTTGGACAATACGAGTAATCACGCACATCACAGTGTTCTATATAATAGACTTTCATGGTAATACAATATAATACGGTTGACCATAACCGGTCGTTTTTCCAGTGGCGGTGGCGGGGCGGCGTCAGACTTCTTTTTCGGGGGGGGGGGGGGGGGGGGTTTTTCCAAGTTTACTTTTAACAATTTGCGCCAAACTATCGATTATTTTTGGTCAGAATCCGCCATTTTTCTCTTCTTGGCGGGGGGGGGCTCGCTTGGGGGAAAGAAAAAAAAGTTAGGGGCAATTTAGTGGAATTACAGGTTCAGCTCGTGAAAGTTACTCTGATTTGAGGTAAAAAAAAAACAACCATGTCAAAAGCGCGGATGTGTCACCTCTCATACCTCTCACCATTGATGTATTAAACGGACGAATTGTGGTGAAATTTAATAATAATAGGTCAATGGAAGTATTAAATTATACTGCTTAGGAGAGAGGGGAAGGTGATGCAAAGGTGTTCTGAAGTATGGTTTGAGGCAAGTGAGGACCAATTTCTGTAACCCTTCGGCCAAGCAGTCATAACTAGCTTCATCATTGAGTAGAATCTAGATTGTCATGATTAGCTAAAGGTTAGAAATCAACTTGAATGCCAAAATAAATTGATGGCGAAGCGCGCTCTAAAACCCTAAGCAGAAGTGGCATCATACTCTCTCGAATTCAATTACATTACACTACCTACACCTCTGAAAATCTATAAGAAAGATAAAACAAAAAGTTCTCCTGGACAGGTAGATAAACGAGTTGCCAAAATATAATAAGCCTGCCAGGAACCATTAATCTGGTTTACTGACAGTATTTATTGAACTGTCAACGCAGGCAAAAACAAAATGTTTAAGCCCAAGATATTTAACATCAAGTGTAACGTGTGATGAAAAAATGATCAAAGTAAATTATTATATCGATAGGAGCATTTTCATCTTTGTTCTTGATTTTGTCGGAGTATTACGTGTGATTGCTAATACGCAGTATATCTTAATATGCAACATAACTGAACATTTTGTAATGATAACCCCTCCCCATCCGCTCCTAGGATTTTTGATACGGGGGTAAAAATAGGTTTGGCTGGGCAAACCGTCCATTTTTCCGACAAAACCATTTTGTCAATACCCCGGTAAATATTTGGCAAGCGCACGATCCGGAAAATGTTTGAAATTGTGTCGGTAAATTGACAATTTTTGTTCGCAAACAACCCCACCACACACCACCATGATTCAAAATGGTCCTGGGAACGCCATGGCTAACTTTGTATATATTATGTAAATGTTTTTGGCGGGATAATGTTAGCACATCTCCACACACCCCTTTACTAACTTCGCCCTCCGGCATCTACACGAAGGATAAGAAATTAATATTTCTGACTTCAAGCCATACTACATCATGGGGAGTCAATAGACCGGGCGTTCGGCGGTTCGGAAAATGTCCCCGGTCAGCGTAATAGTCCTTCTTTTATCGAACGGGGTTTGGTCCGGGGCCCTCCCGCCACCCAAGAATGTGGAGGAATGCCTGATAGCGGGGGTGAGATCTGAAACCTAAGACAAACTCGCCGCGCTTTCGTTTGTAGCCGCTGAGCTGCTGTAAAACAAGAGCTTTACCCCTCTTCTATTTCTATTGGCTGCGAGGGTCCGTCATCTCTCTGGGTGGGGTCGCCATGCCAAGCAGGTAGGCAACCTTTTGGTTCTCAGGGGGCTTCCTCAGAAGAGAAGACGTGTTATGGGGAGGTAGGCTATTATTACGTGTTTAGCTGTCTCTGGCCAGGACTGTCCGCTATTACGTTCGAACCTTAGAAGGGTGACTCCGTTTCGTGCGGCAAGTTCAAGGGTGACGTTCATAACGCGAATCTGCATTCGCTCTAAGCGTGTCGATTGTGCCTCCTTTATTCGCGTACGAAATTCTGCAATTCGGAGGTTAGCGGGCAGTTTTTCTAGGGCAAGAAAACTAACACGCGCGGTGACTTCATCATCGATCTTGAGCTCAAACAGAGTATAAAGGGCATATATTGGTGACGTAATACTTGCAAATTATAGCTATCCTCCGGTGAATGTGCTCCAACATTATGGGTCTTAATTATTTAAAAGGCAAATTTCTCAATATTTTCTTAAAATTGTGATCCTAACATTGGGATCATTTGGTTATTTGCTAAAGATTTTTTTCATTATATAACGGTCTTTCGGTGAAAATTCCTTCATAAATAAACTTCAAACTTTTCTTCAAAATTATTGAGCTTTAGTTGATGAAGTGAATCACAAATTGAAAATTAAAATACCAGTGTCTTCAGACGATAACGCGTCGAAAAATAAGGGTCTTATTAAAAACCTTACAGAATGCGTAGCCAGAATTACGGAAGTGCAACCCTGGGCAGGTAGGTAAAGAAGTGAAACCAAATACATGTTATGGTCAGTTACTTTAAATATTCCTTCACTCAACCGGATTAAACAATGGTATCAGATTCGAAATAAGGTAGATTTGTCCTGGACATATTTATAACCGCATTTGCTAGGGCTAATATGGATGGCCGGTCGCTTATATTCTTAGTTATGAAATACAATATCGTCGTGTTTGATTACCCAAGTTAAAGGCTGATTCAGAGATTTCAAAATATAATTTTTTGGTGTGATAAATAAAAATAGTCAACTAGAACTAAAGATAGTCACCTAAAATGCTCAATTCCAAAGTTTGAGATGAATCGGAGTTTTCGTTTTCATGCAGTAAACATTTATGTACAGTATTACGTGCCATAGGATACTGTGTATAACAAAAATTCCGGATCCGGAACTTTATAACAAAGTTGTGATTTTCTGTATGAAGGACTTTGATTTGAGCTTAGCTATTTCACACAGTGATTAGTATATGGACAAGCATTATGTATATATATGCAAAAAACACGATTTGTTTGAAAAATGAGAGCGCCCTCCTCCGGAAATCTCTGAGTCGGCCTTTAATTAGCCACGTAATATGTAGAGCAAAGCTCTTCTCCTTCGCCACGGGGTAGGACGTGACCGGTGAGGGAATGATCAATAAAGACAATAACATGAGCTGAGGTGGAAGGTCTGGTCAATTGGTCAGGTTTTAAGGATTCTCAGCACATTGAAGAGTTTTGCTTTGCACTATTCGTGGGAAAACCACAGTGAGTCTCTCGCAAGAAAAAAAGTTTTGAATAATTACGTTTTAAGGTTTTAATATCATCTATACCTTTCCTTCCTCACGTGTTCACCTCTACAATAAAGGAGAGCTACAGAGCAGTACGTTAAATTTGAAACAACTAACGTTAAACAACTGACGAAGTAAAGGTTCGTTATACTTGCGTTTATGACGATATTTTAAAAGCAATGGAGCCCCATACAGATTAAACCCTCGTCTACCAACTTTTCTCTGCATGCAACACTCTAACGAAAGAATTTTACTGATAGTGTTTTGAAATGAATCAAAACACTCACATATTGGTAAAAGTGTAAATGTAGATCTACTCTTTTTCATTATTGTACCAAATAACAATAAATATCATATTCCCCTCTTGACCCTGGAATAGTCTAAATTTAACATGAATGAATGAAGGATGAATGAATGAATGAATGAATGAATTTTATATATTTAAATTAATAGAACTCATTAAAAAAATTGTTTGTTGAATTTAGATGAAACAGTGGCAATTTTTCCGCATGCACAGCAGCACCATTCATTGTAAAACGCTTAATAGGAGTGTTCTCCACAATTGCATTTCTTTTTTCACAATATAAATTTTTTTTGCACTGGTTGCCGCGTGGGTTTGTGTGACAAAAAGTACCTAACACTTAAGTGACCAAGGGGGTTTTCACTCCCGCTGGTGCCCAATGGGGGGTTCCATGGGACCTCCCCCCTAATGAAACCCTTTCCCAGGGAATTTTGCACGAACATTTATACCACAATGTGAAGGGTCATAAGAAACCCAAATACAGCAAATAAAATGAGATTTGTTATTTTGGGTGCAAATTAGGGGCAAAACATTGTTTTCAAAACACGTGAAAATTGGGCAAAAGAGACGGAAAATTCAAATAGACCTTGTGCTTACATCAACATTTAAAAAACTTTTTATGTGATATCTATTCTAGAAAAGACCCAAATTACTTATATTTACACAAAAACCAGCAGTTTTAGGGAATCCTGTAATTTTTTACGGGTGTTGCCAAAACTACACGTCATTTCCCATATAGTTTTTACAGTAACGGTTTGGCAACGTACATGATGAAATTGTGTTTGTTTTTCAGCACCTAACGGGTTAATTATTTTTAATGTTACTAATATTGTTTACCTACAATGTATGTGTGAACTTAATATCAGCAACAAAAAATTTGCTTTGTTCTCGTTTCTTATTCTATTTTTAAAATCATTCTCAAATGATTTCGTTATGCCAAGGGGGGGGTGGTTCCTGGGAACCCCCACTAATTATCTCATTAACGGCTTGGCCGTATTTAATTATTTTGGTAGTGAAAAGAAGCGCATTTAAAAGTCGAACAATTACAAAAAATTTCGGCGCAAAATCGCACCGTAAAGCGCCAGCGCTAAAAAACAATTTTTGGGGTCCCTAGGAACCCCCCCCCCCCCTTGGTCACTTAAGTGTTTTAATGAACGGAACGTTGCAGCTCAATCTTAAATTTATTTAGCATTTTTTGTTTCTGTATACTCATTTGACAACCAGTGCAGAAAAACTTATCATTGGAAAACTTGCACTTAGGGAAGAACACTATCGTCTCTTTTAAGTACCTTACCTTGCGTTTGTTAGGGGAAACAAGAGAGGCAGCTAGCTGCAATCATGACAATCATCTTGCTGATACTACGGGCTGAGTGAGAGATATCAGGAGGTATATTGCATCGCTTAGAAAATGAGTACGAAAATATTTTTTAATCCTCTTTAGCATATTTTGTATAGCCCTAAAATTTGCTAATTTAAATAGTCATGAACATTGGGTCAAAAAACATCCTCAGGGCCACTCTAAGTAATTCACTCCTGGAACGTTCACGTAATGTGTTTTATTTTATGTACATACCACCGCGGGGTTTATAAAGAAAATGACTAACCTGTTATAGATTGTAATAGACTAATTGTTACAAAACACACTTAACACGGAAATGTCCTGTATTTACAATGAGAAATTGCGAGTAACAAATGGTTTGCGTTTTACTTACTCATCGTGGCTTTGAAAAGAGTTTCATACGTGCTCTCCCATCTTAAATTTTATCCTATTCTAATCTTTCATTCTTCCATCCCAATTCGGGGCTTCTTTACAGAACTAGTAACTTACACTACCGCCGCCTATAATAATAATAAATAATAATCAAGGTTTTTTTTTAATTTTATTGAGTATTTTATAATTATATATGCAAAATTGCTAGAGACTTTACAAAATAATTACTATACAGAAACCATGCAACGTGCGAGTCAGCAGCTTAAACACGCCTATTGCAACATTCAAACACACACCGATGGTTAGTCGCAAGCCTTTCATGGTTCATTTGCCCCATTTCAAGAATCCATAGAGAAAGTGGCATTCAGGTTTTAATCATATCTGTTATACAAATCAAATCCCAAATGAAGTTCCCGAATTAAATCTAGGAATCGTCCACTGAGATTCGAATCCGGGACCCTTTGCTCCATAGGCAAGTTTGCTAACCACTAGACCAACGCCACTTCCTCTTTTAACTTCACTCCGACCGTACTCGTGCTGGGACCAAGAGTACTGGCGAGCAGACTGAGCAGTGTGGGTACCGACCTGGGGAGAGAGGGGTATTGCCCGGGGGGGGGGGGGGGGGTATATGGTCGAAAAAAGCGGAAGCGATTATGAACCAAAAGTGCTTTTCATTTCCTCTTCTTCGGGAAGTTTGGACCAATTTCAGCCTCAATTTGGGCAAAAATTGAAGTAATGGTTGGCAATTTTGCATTTTTCGTCAAGTTCGAACAATCTCGAGACGACGTATGGATTTTTGCCCTCTCTGGTGGGGACTTGGATTTATAGAACAAATTCAGCCTGGAATATCTTTTTTGCTGACTTACATTCTCAAATAGGTCTTGTCTAAAAGTTGGAAATATGACGACCAATGTTTCCTTTGATTTTTCTGCAAGATTTTCGCAAAACGATTTATGTTACATACTCTACTTCACGACTTCTCATCAAAGACACCCATCTCTCTCGCTGGAATTTTGTAGCTTTTATGACGGGTAGTGAATGATGTCTTTCCACGGAAGATACTAGGGAAATGTTCCTTTATTATTTACGTGGGGGGTTACTACTCGGAATTTACTCTTCACAGCATCGTTCTCAGATTAGCCGCTAGTTACTTGCCGGTAGGTGGCGAGTAGTAGCTAGCTATGTAGGCTTTCTATACTAATTTACATTGATTTCTGCACTTGGCCTGTGTCCTAGCTTGGCCGTAACATATACACATTATGGCGGAATAACCCGTGACCTTATAGACGAGGCTATGCACGTGTGAGATTGTTGTCCCAAATCATGTGCAGGACCATAACCACCTGGCTGATCTCATAAGTAGGTATTTTCAACTATTTTATATACCAGCCTGACGATCACCGCAAAAAAAAATTTAGCCTATTTTTCTTGTTAGATCTAGGGGCAATTTCCCCCGAAAAACAAGGCAGGGACAATTATCAGAGCACCTCAACACAACATTGCAATCAGCTCCTGTGAACGGAATTCTTTATTATACAAAAAATTTTTTTTTCTAAATAACTTCATGCTCTCCACAAAATTACATACATGGCAGGCTTCACATTTATTCTTTGTCAATTAACAATTGATTTAACTAAGACAAAACAATAGCAGTGGGTATCTCCAAATACAATAGGAGAAGGTTTTAATAATAATCATAATATATATAATAATAATAATAATACAAAAAAAAAAAAAAAAAAAACCACAATTTTATAGCGCTTTTTCACAGGATACAAAGCGCTGTTGCCTATTATTACTTTTAGAGAAGTGTTACACTCACAGTGAAAGAGGTACAGCCCCCTGAAGATGATCTTTACATTTTGTATATTTACATATGTATATTTTATCTCTGCTATATATTTAGGATGATTTTTGTAGTTTATTAAGAACAAAATGTTAGATTTGGCCAATCACTTTCCACTCCCTGAAATCTATTTTGCTAACCTGTAAAACTTGGTACCTTCAGCTATTCGTTTGGTGATCTTTTGGCCCTCAATTTCTTATTCCTTCACTGAACACATTACTAAAACATTAATATCTTAAAGGTACTAGATTAGGACTAGTAAAAACCTGTATCATAAGCACAACTAGACCAGTGAGATTATCTGCGAATTTGCAATTCTAATCTTGATTTCTTCTTTTTGCGTATCCACAAGTCCTTGGTATGGCTTGTGGTGGTGTCCAGGATTTAGTCGCGTGAGGAAGCTGATCCGACCGCGTGTACCATGATAACCTTACGAAATTATTCGATCTACTATTGTAATCAGCCCTGACAATAATAGGAGCGCCATTATTCACTCACCACCTTAGGCTCCAGTAGCAATAAGTGATGTCAAAATCTCATATAACGAGTGAAGCAACATCTAACCCCATGGTCAGGCAAAACAATAGCATTCCAGAAGACACGTGTTTACATATTTTTGCAGGACACACCATTTGGGAGTATCTTTCCCGCGGCGTTCCCTGTTTTCCCTTTTGTGTTGATTGATTAGATTAAGTTTCCTTGGCCTTGCCGCACATTTTCCCCAAAGCTGTACTTTCCTCGTATTTTTATTAAAAGCCTCAGCCTCAAGCCGTGTAGAAATTTTATAAGTCCCGCAGGATTCATAGTTCACCTACAACGGTAAAAAATACGGCACTCTATTCAGTTGACAACGCAACATTAGTCGCCATATATATAATTATCTATTCAAACCCTATTATCATCAAACTATGGAGTTACTAGATATAACTATCGGATCCCATGAACAAGTGTATGGCACTTGTAACATTAGTCATACTTCAAAATTCAAATGAAAGTAGCCAATCCTATAATTTTAAAATATGCCCTATAACAGCAAATACCTGCGATAAAATAAACATGAGTACTTAAGGTTATGTTTGGGTTAGACCACAAATAAATTTGCATTTCCTGAGACTTTTAAAATGTACATGACGTCAATCAATATGGCAGCCAAAAACGTGAACATCTTTCAAAAACTACTTGACACAATTTTATAAGTTTATTACAGCTTCAAATCAAATCAATGGCATTAGAACTGTACCTTTGATCCTAACCGATGTACAACATACATTTCATTGTTTTAAAATGCGAAATGCGCCAAATCGAAATAAAACATATGGTGTGGCAAGTGTCAAAATAACCATAGGAATTACATTTTTTCACATATAATTGCACTCATTTATAATTTGAACCCATTTCTATTTATCGTGTTAAACTGGTATCACTTGGTTGAATAATGGTACATTTCTAATTGTTTCATTGACCCAATATTTTATACTTGAAGGTAATATTTAGAATTTGTGTCAAGTATTTTTGAAGATATTTCCACGTTTTTGGCTGCCATATCGATTGACGTCATGTACAAACAGGAACTTTAAAGGTATCATAAATATTTATTGTGTCTAACAACATCATCTAAGTGCTTCAGTTTTATTTTTTATCGCAGGTATTTGCTCGTTAGTGCATATTATAAACTTATTAATTTGGCTTTCATTTTGAATTTTGAAGTATGACTTATGTTACAAGTGCCATACACTTGTTCCTTGGATCCTATAGCATATCTCGTAGTTCCATAGTTGAAAATAAATAGGGTTGAATAGATTAATTATCATTTAATGGCGACGCCCATCTGGTTTTCTCAAAACGGCCCAAGTAATGCCCAGGGTGAACCCCCGCCAGATCTAATTTATCATTGTCAGCAAAAACTTGTATATACTCAAACTTTTATACGGTCAGGGGGGCCTATCTTAACCATATCTCGCCGACTATACTTTTGAATCTGTATCACGAATTGAGTGTCCATGTGACTAAGTGTCACACGGTCCATCAGTCTATTGTGTTCCCCATTGTGGCCTAACCAAAATAGCCTCGTTTATAAGGTCACGGTTTATTTCCGTATAAGTTGACATGGTGCTAGGACCCTATGTATGGAGGACCCGCATTTCCATTACACGTCATAAATGAATAAGTCATGATTCTATAATTAATTCTACTTCAAATAGATACTTGGCCCGGGACTTGGACCCTCTCCGATTCACTTGATTTTGTACTCTGTTTGTCACCTATTATAGCCATCAAACCGCTCTTTACCTGCCGCTTGGGCTGGTGTGGCCTTCCCGATGTGGCCTAAGTTCGAAGAATCCCGGGTGAGTCAATCCAATGTAACGATCATTGATTTGAGATTTTAAGAGCCACCCAAGGCAATTTCAATAGGCGGTGATGTGTCGTGTCTTACCTCCAAAATCTGACTAAAGATATTCCTCTTTATTTAGTTGCACATAATGGCCTTCTAACACAATTCTGAAAAAAATAAAGATAAAAAAGAGCCCGGCAACTATCGTTTTATTACAGCAACCCTCTATGCAGTGGTCAAATGGCGCAAAAGGAGGGCTTCTCAGAGCAAAATACAGTATTGAAGCAAACCAGAACTAAGGGGATTTACTCCTGGGTCTTCTCCTACAAATATCGCTCTGCTTTTAAACAGAATTTACTTGCTGGAGCTATTGAAAATAAAACATCCTTGTATCGTACTCTCCTTGATGCCACAAAAGCTTTTGATGTTGTCGATCATATAATTTTAATGCTCGAAATCTTAATACCCCATGGGAATTAAAGGGACCTCTGGATTCTAATTGACGCAGATATGTGCAGTCCCCTACTACTGATCCCTGAAAGTGAAATATCATGTCAGAATCGTTTCACATAGAGGCCATGTGTTCGTGGGGTGGCATCTTCACGACGCGCAGTTTACAAGAGTTAGACTACATGCAATTACCAGTCCTCGTATTGCTGCACTTAATTTCCGAAGCCCCCTTGTTTCCGTTGATGTTGCTCTACTATGAAAACCCCCACGGGCCAGTCCAATTGATCGAGTGGGAAAGTCTGCCAAAAGATTAACAATTTTTACAAAGAAAATGCTACATCATTACCACATGTTAAACTCCCTTTGTCGTAAATATGCACCCGAAATACCTTATCTTGAAGCTATACATCTTGAGATACCAGAACCTAATCTAATTCGTTTGATACTGATGCTATGGTGCAAATTGCTAGAAGAATAATCTAAGATCTTATGAGTAGACATATATGGCAAGAATGGACTTTCTGCCCTCTATTTTCGTGGTTCACTTTGGTCAGCATATGCACTTCCAAGATTGCTCTATATTGCCTCTACGGAATAGCTTGTGTCCACTTTCAAAATTTCCTCTGAATACAACAAACTCGAAGTAGATCTGAATTCTGCGTCAACTACTCATTCTTTAGAGAAAAACCCTGTCCTTGTAGATGCTGCTGTTTATGTTTTGATTGAGCTCGTCTAATTCTGCTTTGTGGATTGTACAATTCTCACACAATTCGGCAGTATTATTCGTAGCCACAAGTTCTATTGAATCTGACCTTGCTTGTGACAAGGCTGCGTTAAGCTTTTTGAGAGTAAGAGTTTGTTAACGGATTTTAAGGCTTGGGTCCGTTCCCGAAACTCAGTCGTAAGTCTACGTGCATATTATGTCATGCCTGGGTGGATCGATTTGTCCAAAGCACTGTGTAACTGTATGAAAAGTCTGTTGTGTAGGACAACGCATGAGTTATTATACACGTGGGTTACGCACAGTTTGGGGAACGGGCCCCTGACAACAAGTATACTTACCTTCTATTAAGGACAATCTGAAAAACGTCCCTAGAGAATACCTTATAATCAACCGCAAAGTGAGGTACGGTATTATTTGTTGTCAATCCAAGGCATGGGTCTGCTCCGTTATTTTTTGCCAAATCGGGTTTTTTGAAGCGATTAGAGATATATTGAGTGTCTAAATAGCAAATAGGCAACCTCTTAGCTGGTCATAACCTACAAATTAATTAAACGACCTTGCGATTTTGCGTTATATTCGTGAACTTATGCTGCCATACGCGGCTTTCCACTGTCCTGATTGAGTGCCACAGGTACTCTCCTTTCTATGACTCTCTATTCATGACACCGGTAAATCATTGCCTTCATAATCGGTTGGTACATTTTGTGACCCCACTTTTCTGCTCCCAGTTGAATTCAGCAGCCTTGACGGATAAAGTACAGTATCCCCTGCACTTTTTCCGTCAAGGCTGCTGATTCAACTGTAGCAGACAAAGTGGGGTCACAAATGTAGAAACCCTTCATTATCTTAGCAAATCGTAAACCGCTGAAATGTTGCTGCTTTAGTCTGTTTCTATTATGCGAATACAACTGATGTCACCAAAGATATTCTTATATGGAATTTTGAAATCATATACGTAATGTAAACAGGCCCTAAAATAAAATAACCAAACCAAATTAATAACATAGAACAGCACTACATCACCTTTTATGATTTTCAAGTCTTATATAGCTTTCAAATATTTCTTGAGGGCCACTGACGTTTTTCCTAATGATCTTAAAACCGATTCTTAGACGGGCTGTCTTATTGCATCAGACTTTCGGAACTGTAAATCATGACTCATGTTGGGGTTACGACACAAAATTGGTCGTGTCGTGAGACGTTTTCTTTAATTAAAAGATAGAGGTCGCAAACCACGGCTCAAAGGTGGTCTAGTTGCTATGCATATTGCGGAAGCCCTTTTGTTCATCCTACACCCATTAACAAAACTTCAGGCCTGCAGCATGAACAACGACGTTGCACGTTTGCACTTGCCACTTCATGGTCAAGACAAACGATTTATTTCAAATCTAAGGTGTGTTGCGATATTTTTGTAAAATATATAAATATTCCTGTGAGAATCACCCTTGTTCTATTTGATTATAATGCCTGACCTTACCTATCAGCAACCCCTGTGCTGTGGGACAGTAGACATGTCAGGTGTCCTATTTAGGTGAGCATAAAACAGTGATCGAGAAGACCTATAAAACAAACCCTAGACACTTAAAACAAAGACCTATTACATCAAGGACAAGACCTATAAAATAAAGACCCAAGACCTAAAAAACCATACATTAAACCCAAGACCTTAGACCTATATACTAAGACCTGTAAATTAAAAAACCCTTAAAAAAAACCCCCAAAGACTATAAAACTTTCCTGAAGATCTCTGCTCATGATACCTAAGATCTTGCAGAAACAAGGATGTATAAGTTCCCCCCCCCCCCTTATCCTCTAGTCCCGAACTGTTCGGGATTTTCCAATATTTGTTGCATACATTTGTCGGCAACAATTGTAGTGGGCGGAATTTGCTATTGAACGGCCACACCCGCTGCATCGTAGCTAAGACGCTGCACACCAGCTCCAATCCAGGATTTCCTAATTAATTAACCTTAACCAGTGACTCCATTTCCAGATACCTTATAAAGTATGTTATCAAGCTATGAATGAAAAAAAATGGGCGAGACGCAGTCGATCCAAATTTTTGTCAGCTCCTAGCGAGACAAATAACTTGTGTATGTACGAACACAAGATCCATTTTATCATCACCACCCCGTTGGCTGATCTCATACGTAGGGATTCACTATTATATCTACCCAGCCTGACTATCACCGCAAAAAAAAAGGTAGCCACAGCCTTATTTTTCTTGTTAATCTAGGGCAATTTCCCCTAAAACAAGGCAGGGACAATTTATCCGAGCACCTCAACAAAACATGGCAATACAGTAGCCTCTGTGAGACGGAATCTTTAAAAAATTATAGGCAAATTTACTAATAACTTCATGCTCTCACAAAATTACATACATGAGCAAGGCCTTCACATTTATTCTTGTGCAATACCAGTGATTTACTATACAAACACAATAGCAGTGGTATCTCCAAATCAATAGGAGAATGTGGTTTTTATAATAAATAATAATATAAAATAATAATAATATAATATACCGACATTATATAGGCCTTTTCCACATGATATAACAAAGCGCTGTTTGCCTATTCATTACTTTTAGAAGTGTTTACACTTCACAGTGAAAGAGGGAAAGCCACCTGAAGATGATTCTTGTACATTTTGGTATTTTACCGTATTGTAGATTTATCTCTGAGATATATTTTTAAGGATTATTTTGGTAGTTTTATAAGAAAAACTGGTTAGATTTTTTGCCAATCACTCTTCCACTCTGAAATCTATTTTGCTAACCTGTAAAACTTGGACCTGCAGCTATTCGTTTTGTTTGGCTTTTGGACTCTTCAATATATTTCCTTCAAACCTGACAAATTACTAATAACCTTAATATCTTAAAGGTACTATATTAGACTGGAAAAACCGTATCATACACAACTAACAACTAGACCAGGGAGGATTATTCTGGCGAATTTCAATTCTAATCTTGATCTTCTTTTTCTTTTTTGCTTATCCCAATTCCATTGGGTATTGGCTTGTTGTGGTGTCAGGATTATTCGGCTGTGAGGAAGCGATCCGGAGCCAGCGTGTTCCTATAACCTTAGAAATTATTCGATACTACATTGTAATCAGCACTGACAGAAATAAGGACGCCATTATTCACCACTTATGCTCCAGCGCACTAAGTGATTGTCAAAATCTCTATAATCGAGTGAAGCAACATATAAACACCATGGTAAAGGCCAAAACAATAGCATTCCAGAGACACTTGTTGTACATATTTTTTCAGGGACACACCATTTGGGAGTATCTTTCCCGCGGCGTCTGTTTTCCATTTTGTTGATTGATTAGATTAAGTGTCCTTGCCGCAAATTTTTCCCCATAGCTGTACTTTCCTCGTATTATTTATTAAAAAAGAGAGAAAGCCTCGCCTCAAAGCCCGTGAGAAGTTTTATGAGTCCCGCAGGATTCTTAGTCCCCTACAACGGTAAAAAATACGGCACTCGATTCAGTTGACCACGCAACATGTCGCATATATGATAATTATCTATTCAACCCTGTATTTTCAAACTATGGAGTTACTAGATATATATAGGATCCAATGAACACGTTGTATGGGCCCTTTTTTTTGTAACATTAAGTCACACTTCAAATTCAAAATGAAAGCCAATCCTAATAATTTTAAATATGATATATGCCCAATACAGCAAAATACACCTGCGATAAAAATAGACCTGAAGTACTTAGTTATGTTTGTTTAGATCACCATAAATGTATTTTCTGATACTTTTCAAATGTAACATGACGCAATCAATATTGCATGCCAAAAACGTGAACATCTTCAAAAAACTACTTGACCAATTTATAAATATTACACCAGCGTCAAATCGAAAATCAATGGCATAGAAATGTCTTTGATCCTAACCAATTCAACATACATTTCATTTGTTTTAAATGCGCCAAAATCGCAATAAAACCAATTGGTGCAAAGTTGTCAAAATACCAATTGATATTAATTTTTTTTCACATTATTGCCACTCAATTTATAATGTTGACCCATTTCTATTTATCGGATTAACTGGTATCACTTGGTTAGACTCATGGGTATTTCTTAATTGTTTCATCATTGACACAATAATTATACTTTGAAGGTAATTTTAGAAATTTCTGTGTCAATAGTTTGAGATATTCACGATTTTGCCTGCCATATTGAATGGACGTCATGGTTACAACTTTACGGTATCAGAAATACATTTATTGTGTCCTAACAACATACTAAGTGCTTCATGTTATTTTTTATCGCAGGTATTTGCTGTTATAGTGCATTTATAAAATTATTAAATGTGGCTTTCATTTTGAATTTGAAGTATACTTAATGTTACAAGTGCATACACTTGTTCATTGATCCTATATATATCTAGTATTTCCATAGTTTGAATATAAGGGTGAAAGATAATTATCATTTATGGCGACGCATCTTGGATTTCTCAAAAACGGCCAAGGAATGCCCCATGGTGACACCCGACAGATTTCTCATTTATCATTTTCAGCAAAAAAAATGTGTAATAGCCAATCTTTACGGTCAGGGCATAACTTGGACCATATCTCTCTCCGACTAACTTTACATCTGTATCAATCATCACGAATTGAGTGTCCATTTGACTAAGTGTACCCCCCCCCGCCCCTCCACACTGTCCATCAGTCTAATATGTGGTGTTCTCAATTGTGTGCTCTATACCAAATAGCCTCTTTACAAGGTCACGGTTTATTCCGTAGAATGTGACATGGTAGCTAGGACACTCTGTTCATGGAGGACCCTCAAGTTTCATTCCAACGCATAATGAATAAGGCATGATTCTAAGGTTTAATTCTCACTTCAAATATATACTTGGACCGGTATTGGAACCTCCGATTCAACTATGTGTACTCTGTTTCACCTATTATAGCCACGAACACCGCTCTTTACCTTCCCGCTTGGGCTGTGTGGCCTTCCCGATGTGGCCGACAGTTCGAAGCCCGGGGTGACAATCCAATGTATACGATCAGTGATTTTGAGATTTTATAGCCCCCCAGAGGCAATTTCAATAGGCTGGTGATGGTGGCTCCAAATCTGACTAAAGATCTTCTCTTTAGTTGCAATCATGGCCCTTCTAACCCAATTCTGAAAAAAATAAAGATAAAAAAGAGCCCGGCAACTATCGTTTTATTACAGCAACCTCTTTAGGTCAGTGGTCCAAGGCGCAAAGGCCATTGGCTTCTAAGAAAATCCAAGTATTGAAGCAAACCAGAACTAAATGGATTTACTCCTGGGTCTTCCTCTCTACAATATCGCTCGCTTTTAACAAGAATTATTGCTGGAGCTATGAAAATAAAACATCCTGTATCCTCTCTCCTTGATGCCACAAAAGCTTTTGATATTGTCGATCATATATTTTAACATGCTCGAAATCTTATACCAGATGGGAATTAAAGGGAACCTCTGGCTTCTATTGAAAGCAGAGATGTAGTCAGTCTACTACTTCCCTGAAATGTGAAGATATCATGTCAGAATCTTTAACATATAGCAATGTGTTCGGGGGGGCATCTTCAAACGCCAGTTTACAATAGTTAGACAATGCCAATACAGTCATCGTTTGCTCAATTATTTCCTACAGCCCACTGTGCCGGATAGCTGCTATACTATGTAACAACCCCACTGACAGTCATTGATAGAATGGGAAGTAATGCAAAATAGTAACAATTTACAAAGAAAAGTGCTACAATCACTTACAACATGTTAAACTCCTGTTGGTCTTAATGATGCCGAAATACCTTATCTCATGAAGCTATACATCTTGAATAACGAAACCTAATCTAATCTGTTGATAACTGATGCTAGGGTGCAAATTGCTAGAAGAATAATCTAAGATCTTATGGGAGTAGGTCATATATGCAAGAATGGACTTCTCCATCTATTTTCGTTCATCTTTGGTCGAGCATATGCATTCAAGATGCGCTACGGATAGATGTGTCCACTTTCAAATTTCTGAATATCAACAACCGAAGTATATCGATTCTGCGTCACTACAAACCCTGCGCCTTGTAATGCTGCTGTTTATGGTTTGATTGGAGCTCGTCTAATTCCTGCTATTGTGGATTGTACAATTCTCACACAATTCGGCAGTATTATTCGTAGCCACAATTCTATTGAATATGACCTTGCTTGTGACAAGCTTGCGGTTAAGCATTTTGAGAGTAAGGGTTGGTTAACGGATTTTAGGCTTATGGGGTCCGTTCCCGAAACTCAGTCGTAAGTCTACGTACATACTATGTCATGCCTGGGTGGATCGATTTGTCCAAAGCACTGTGTAACTGGTATGAAAAGGTCTGTTGTGTAGGACATACGCATGAGTTAGTATACACGTAGGGTTACGCACGAGTTTGGGGAACGGGCCCCTGATCAACAAGTATAGCTTACCTTCTATTAAGGACATACTAGAAAATCCTCCAAGTAAGAATATGTGAAAGTCAATGGTCTCATCTGCTATTTACGCATATTGGAATGAGGAAATTCGTAGAGATGCGGCCAGCAAAATATCATTAAAATTCCTTAACACAAGAGACTTAAAAATCGAGTACATCCAGTCTGGCAGCAGTCTTATGACATCTGTCAAGGCCCATCCCCCTACTGGGACCTATATTGTTCAAAGCAACCATGCCAAATTCAACCAATATGAAGTCAACTCCACTTGTCCAATATGTCTGCTTGAGCCTGAAGATCCATTTTCATTCTTATCTGTCCTAAGCTAGAAGATGGCCGACGACATCATCTCAATACCTTCATTAAGTTGCTTGAATCATACTACAATTCTGAAATTGTAGATAGGATTTGCCAATTACACCAATATCCTTTTACCAATTATTATTGGTTGTACACATCCATCTCTTCATGAAGTCGTGGAGCATCCCGAGCTGAGTACCTTATGTAATCATATGACAAATTGCAAGAAAGTTATGTTATAGCTTGTATGTCAGACGAACAGCTATATATAAGTGTTCTAGTTGACATGAATTTCATGCAGTGACTTCGGCGTCTGCTGTGAGATTTACAATAATATTTGCACATGTCCTATTCTGATACATATAACAACATATTGAATTTGTTGGCAAGCATATTAATTTTGATATACATTTGCAGGAAAATTATATAAGATGTCTTGGACTTTTAATGTCTTGTGTTTTGAGTCACAATGGACACACGCATGGGCATGTTAGCTGCCGATATTAATTTACTACTGTGGTGGAATATATCCCTAACGTCCCTAGAGGAAAATCTGACAATCACCGCAAAAAGTGAGGTAGCGGTATTATTTGTTGTCAGATCCAAGGCAGGGGTCTGCTCCGTTATTTTTTGCCAAATGGGTTTTGAAGCGATTAGAGATATATTGAGTGTCCCTAAATAGGCAAATAGGCAATCCTCTTAGCTGGTGCCATAAATACAAAATTAAATTAAACACCTTGCGATTTTGCGTTATATTCGTGAACTTATGGCGTGCCATACGCGGCTTTCCACTGTCCTGATTGAGTGCCACAGGTACTCTCCTTTCTATGACTCTCTATTCATGACACCGGTAAATCATTGCCTTCATAATCGGGTTGGTACATTTTGTGACCCCACTTTTTCTGCTCCCAGTTGAATTCAGCAGCCTTGACGGAATAAAGTACAGTATCCCCTGCACTTTATTCCGTCAAGGCTGCTGAATTCAACTGGGAGCAGACAAAGTGGGGTCACAAAATGTAGAAACCCTTCATAATCTTAGCAAACCGTAAACCGCTGAAATGTTGCTGCTTTATTCTGTTATATTATGCGAAATACCAATTGATGTCACAAACGATATTCTATATGGAATATTTGAAATCAGATACGTAGTGTAAACAGGCCCTAAAATAAAATAACCAAACAAAATTATAACATAGGAACAGCAACTACATAACCTTTTATGATTTTCAAAGTCTTATATAGCTTTCAAATATTTCTTGGGGGCGCACTGACGTTTTTCCTAATGATTCTTAAAACCAAGATTTCTTAGACGGCTGTACTTATGTGCATCAGACTTTCGGAACTGTAAATCATGACTCTATGTTGGGGTTACTGACACAAAATTGGTCGTGTCGTGAGACGTTCTTTAATTAAAAGATAGAGGTATAAAACCACGGGCCTCAAAGGTGGTCTAGTTGCTATGCATATTGCGGAAGCCCTTTTGTTCAAGCTACAACCATTAACAAACTCAAGGACTGCAGCATTAACAACGACGTTCACTTTGCACTTGCCACTTTCATGGTCAAAGACAAACGGATTTATTTCAAAATATAAGGTTGTGTTGCGATTATTTGTAAAAATATATAAATATTCCTGTGAGAATCAACCTTGTTCTATTTGATGTATAATGCTGAACCTTAACCTATCAGCAACCCTGTATATTACACTGAATAGTTTTTTTTCATCAATCAATCAATCAAATTTGTATTCATCACAGAAGCAATATACAATAACTAGCATTACAAAAGTTAAAAGCCAATAACGCTATAATAAGTAAAGTAACGGAGCCGACCCTGCCTTGGTTAGGGGGGGAAATTGACCCTAGATCTAAAAAGAAAAATAAGGCTATCGCTTTTTTGCGGTGGATCATCAGATTTTTTCCTCTAGGGACGTAAGGGATATATGTCGTTTTCGCCCCTGTGCTGTGGCAGTAGACATGTCAGGTGTCCTATTTAGGTGAGCATAAAACAGTGATCGAGAAGACCTATAAAACAAACCCTAGACACTTAAATAAAGACCTATACAGCAAGGACAAGACCTATAAAATAAAGACCTACGACCTATAAAACCATGACCTATAAACCAAAGACCTTAGACCTATATAACTACTACCTGTTAAATTAAAACCTAAAAACAAAGACCTATAAAACATTCATGAAGATCTCTGCTCATGATACCTAAGATCTTGCAGAAACAAGGATGTATAGATTTTTCCTTCCCCCCCCCCCTTCCTCCTACTCCCAGAAATTTTAGGGATTTTCAATATTTTGTTGCATACATTTTGTCGGCAACAAATTTAGTAGTGGGCGGAAATTGCTAGTGAACGGCACCACCCGCTGCATCGTAGCTAAGACCCTGCACCCGGCTCCAATCCAGGATTTCCTAATTAACCTTTACCGTGACTCCATTTCCAGATACTTATCATGTATGTATCAAGCTATGAGATGAAAAAAATTGGCGAGACGCAGTCGAGCCCAAATTTTTGTCAGCTCATAGCGAGACCAATAATTTGTGTAGTGGACGAACACAAGAATCCAATTTTATCATCAATTATGTTTTGAGAATCTTGAGTCCTATATTACTATACACACATTCCTTTTAAGAACTTAGCTGGGAAAATATTGGGCGCCGACAAAAGTATTAATCACTGTCCACACACCTCTTTTATCGCCGATCTGATGATTATAAGAACTCAGTTATGTAGTTTATCTTTGCTTCACGTCGGTGGACTTCAACTAAACTAGTTGCTCCAACTTCAATCCAGGATTTCCTAATTAACCTTTACCTAGCAAGCTCAACACACCTCCAGAGGATTATTATATTCGCGAATGGTCTATATTGACCTATTTCATCTAGGTACTACATGGTACAGTGTTCTAACTCAGATGCCAATTCTAGTAATGTACACAACCAGAGGGTGTTTTGAATAAATCACATGATGCATTGCAACGTTCCTATACTGTACTGTATTAAACACATGTCAGTACTGTCAATATTTAGCACAGTATTGAATAGGGCTTTGATCGAGCGATTTTTCTTCAAATACAAGGTTACTCAACCGCGTACTCTATGGGTGTGGGCGCTATCTTTTGCTTTAATTTATTTCTTCATTTCTCCTTCATTTTTATATCATTGCAAATCTTCCGGCAAATCTACTTCCACCGCAAGTAAATAAAAACAAATGCGACCTTTAATTAACAAAAAAGACACGACATACCGAAATCATCTGTACATACTCTTGCTACTACTTTCCGGGGCCCATAAATAGCCGAAACTAGATCTGTTTACAGATCTGAACACAGTCGAGAGTACTCAGACCGGAACTTTTAGAAGTAGCCATTTTTAGTGAAAATCAGGTCTTGGACTCCTGTGACCCCCAAAAAAAAAAAAAAATTTGAAACCCCCCCCTTTGAAAAAATTTCATTAATTAACTTTGTTGTAGGGGGATGCCAAATTACACCACATACATGAGTCACAGAAATCCACTATGTATCTGTAGAAGAGTAGTGATTTGAAGTGTAACGTAATTTGAAGTATTTTGAACTTTGACCCCTAAACCATGGGTCATGTGATGGGGTCATGATTGACTTTTATTGACCTCTCATCAAGTACTACAGGATGGGATAAACAGATTTTCTATTTGACCTTGTTTTAAATTTTACACACAGTAAAGGTCATTGACCTTAGTGACCCCAGATGACCTTTGATCAAAATTCATTAAGTAACTTTGTAGGGGTGTCAAACTACACCGCATACTTGAGTCACGAGATCATACTATGTAATCTGTAGAAGAAGTAGTGATTTGAAGTGTAACGTAATTTGAAGTATTTTGAACTTTGACCCCTAAACCATGGGTCATGTGATGGGGTCATGATTGACTTTTATTGACCTCTCATCAAGTACTACAGGATGGGATAAAAAGATTTTCTATTTGACCTTGTTTTAAATTTTACACACAGTAAAGGTCATTGACCTTAGTGACCCCAGATGACCTTTGATCAAAATTTCATTAAGTAACTTTGTAGGGGTGTCAAACTACACCGCATACTTGAGTCACGAGATCATACTATGTAATCTGTAAAAGGAGTAGTGATTTGAAGTGTAACGTAATTTGATGTATTTTGACCTTTGACCCCTAAACCATGGGTCATGTGATGGGGTCATGATTGACTTTTATTGACCTCTCATCAAGTACTACAGGATGGGATAAACAGATTTTCTATTTCAATATTTGACCTTGTTTTAAATTTTACACACAGTAAAGGTCATTGACCTTAGTGCTGCAGATGACCTTTGATCAAAATTTCATTAATAACTTTTGTGGGGGATGTCAAGCTGCACCATATACATGAGTCACTGATCATACTATGTAATCTGTAAAAGGAGTAGTGATTTGAAGTGTAACGTAATTTATGTATTTTGACCTCTGACCCCAAAATCATTGTGTCATGTGACAAAGTCATAATTGACTGTTTTGTAGTGTTGATCAAGTACTACAAGATGACAGCATTAGTTTTGAGATTTGAGCTAATTCTAGATTTTTGCATGGTTAACGTTGTTGAACCTGTGACCCTATCGTGACCTTTGACACCAATCGGGTCATGTCAAAAAAGTTTTCTGTGCTTGTACTTGTCCTTGTGACCGTTTTGGTTCAGATGGAAGGTCCATGTCTGAGATATTAGCATGTTGACAGAAAGAAAGAAGAAAGAAAGAAGAAAGAAAGAAGAAAGAAACCGTACAGAAGAAAAACACAGTCGAGTTCCTCTCGACTGTGTAAAGAAAGAACTGTATACAGAAGAAAAACACAGTCGAGTTCCTCGACTGTGTAATCATTGTGGCCCTCACTCGACAATCGCCGTATTATTCGACGAACATGGCGGGTCAGCGATAAACACCATAGCCTATAGTGGGTAGATTGCGCATGCGGCTTAAATACTCTCTCGTTACCAGGGTGCACAAACTAGATTAGGAGTGCATTCTGTTTAAAATTCAATGAAAGTTACGGGGATTGGGGTCCAAAGTGGTGCATATATTGGGCAACCAAGCTTTAAAAGAAAACGCAGATTATTGAAATGTGTTGTTTTTATTGGATTTCCAGTTTTTGTATATATAGGACGGAAGATTGTCAAAACGTAATTATGATTATAATTGATTATAGTTAATATTTATTGGGTAGGTATGTCGGTCGTAAAGGTTGCACATTTTATTCAAAATTAATAAAATCTCATTCAATTTCTTCCCCTGAATACAATGAGGTACATACTTCATTGACACCAGCAAATAATTGCGCTATTGATATTCAGTAAATCCGCCAGGTATACAAAGGACAAAGCACTTCATATTCTTTTATTTGAACGTTCAAAGCTATTGTTTGTTATTGTCCATGCAGTTGAAAGATAACAGGGTTAACTCCGCCCCGATTTACATTGAGCTATCCTCGTTCAATATAGGCGTGTTCACACGGTCGGACGTAAAGGGGAGCGTAACTTTGGTTGGAGTAGCGGGTGGCGTAAGTCCTACCTGATGTGGACCTTTTCCCCCATTTCTTTGTAATATTTCCATACCGCCTGTACACTTTAATGATTTGTAAAGAAATTCAGTTTTGACTTTTAAACTATCGAACCACTCATGGTCTTTCATTTTCTGATTAATAGCGTCACCTCATATCCTTCCTTTTAGTGAGAAAGAACTGCAAAAAATGTACTAATTTCATGATTTTAGAAAGACGTTTAGAGGGCGCGCTCTGCCACACCGCTATTTGCTGCATGACAACTAAGCCACGATCTACTGAGTCACTGGTCAGAGCTTTGATCTAGTTTTGAATGACATCGTATTGTTGAGGGCTCACAAAAAATCAATATGTGGATGGGGGATATGAATTTCAAAACCAGCTTATGCCAAAACAGCGTGAGCACAAGCCTTTGTTATTGACGAGTCGTATTCTTGTAGTTATTGATTAATCAGGCATTAAGGTATTTTACGCCACTCTTACTCCTGGCTAGACCCAGGAGTAGCGGGAGCTGTTGAGACGTCAGGCACCAGGCGTAAGTTTGACCTACTTTTGGGTATACGTTTCATATAGAAGTCCCATTGATGCAAATGAGGTATTGCCATTCATTCCGTCAAGCGCTACTGCACAACGTCATACAGCGCATGACGGAATCAATTGTAATACCTCATTTGCATCCATGGGACTTCTATATGAAACGTCTACCTACTTTTGCAGCAAGACCGTGTGGATTTTTGAACTGCGGATAAACTCACGCGTGGGTAATCCAAGAGAAGCAAATGCTACGATTAGGTACGCACCAATAGACATCAAGAGGTAGGATGGAATGTTTAAAAAAAATGCACCACAAGTGACTCGAAAAAAATACCTCATTGAGGAGTATTAAAACATTCCATTGCCCACCATGTCTAAAACGAAGGTATACTTGAGGAAACAAAAAGAACTTCCTGGCCGAAGACGGTAACAAGTCGTACTTTACTACAAAAGAGTCATTCGTAATCTAGAGCATAATACTAGGGGAGCCAGGACCACCTCCTTTGCACCCCCCAGAACAAACCAAACCAATTTTTTTAGAGCCTTTTATGACCCCAAAACATAATCAAGATGTTCCCAAAATTTAAAAGTGGCCCCAAGGGGGTTTATTCAAGATGGCGTCCAATATGGCCGCCAAAATAGGGGTTTTTCACTAAAATAAATTAAAACAAAAAATAAAAAACTTAATTGGCAAGAAAAATCAATGGGATCAACATATTAGATCATAATTAACATATCTGAGCTTAAATAATTTCATTCACATGTTTTAAATTCAAAATGGCGTCCAAAATGGCCGCCAGAATAGCGTTTTTCACTAAAACGTATTAAAACAAGTTATTAAGAACTTAATTGTCAAGAAGATCCAATGAGATGAAAGTCTTAGGTGATAATGAATTCATCTGTGCCTAAATAGTTTCATTCACATATTTTAAATTCAAGATGGCGTCCAAAATGGCTGCCGAAATAGAGGTTTTTTACTAAAATGCATTAGAAACAAGAGGTATAAACGTAATTCTCGAGAGGTTTCAATGAGTTTCAGATGATAATGAATACATCTTTACCTAAATAATTTTATTCACATGTTTGAAATATAAAGTGGAATTCAAAATGGCTGCAAAATGGAGCCAAACACAGGGTTCGGCCCTGATCATTTAATGCATATCCGCCATTTTGGATTTTTGACCAATATTCCAATATTTTGTGGATTTCGAAACCAAGAATGAATTTTTTCTTCATTTTTTTGAGTCTTAAATTAATCCTTATCCAATTATCTTTCGTATAAAACATGTCAGTGGCTTGTCTTCCACTTAATTTTCTTCTGATGACTATTTTTGCGAGCACCTGAAAAACAATAGCTTCATGGCCGCCATCTTGGATTTTCAGCCAAATTGTCAGTAATTTGCACGTTTTGTTGCATTTTGAAACCATGGACGATTTTTTTCTTCCAATTTTTCAGCCCACAGGTAATTCTATGACAATTATCTTTCGTATAATACAAGTTAAATGCTTGTCTTCGACTTAGTTATAATTTTTTGAATAAATGATCGAGCCGTCTATGTAAAAGAATCCCTGTGCAAAATGGCCGCCAAGTGGATTTTTCCCATTACAATGCGTCACATGTGTTTTGTTGTGGTGTTGTTTTTGATGTGTTTTGTTGTCTTGTGTTGTTGTGTTGTGTTGTTTTGTTGTGGTGTTGTTTTGCTGTGTTGTTTTGTTGTGGTGATGTTTTGCTGTGTTGTTTTGTTGTGGTGTTGTTTTGTTGTGTTATTTTGTTGTGGTGTTGTTTTGCTGTGTTGTTTTGTTGTGTCTTGTTTTGTTGTGTTGTTTTGTTGTGTTGTTATGTTGTGATTTTGTTGTTGTGTTGCTGTTTGTTGTGTTTTGGTTTTGTTGTTGTGTTGTTTTGCTGTGTTGTTTTGTTGTGTTGTTGTTTTGTTGTGTTGTTACGTTGTGTTTTTTGTTGCTGTGTTGCTGTTTTGTTGCGTTGTTTTGTTGTTTTTTTTCTTGTGTTGTTTCGTTGTGTTGTTGTTGTTTTCCTAGTTTCTCAAGCTCATCCTTGCTTTTTATCCCAGCTCAAACCTGAATATCAAGGTTTGAAACGAGTCAGGTGTTTCTAGCTTGGATAACTTAAAAAAGTTTCTAAGGAAGAGAAAACTCGGAGTTTCATAAGCCAGAATTTCCCAGTTAAAAATGAGCTGGGATTTTAAAATGGTTTGATTTTTTTAGGAGAGCCAGAAGTTTCCAATATTTAGCATAAATGCTGGATTCATGCTTTGCAGGGTTGTTAGAATTTTAAAAATTGAATTGCACTTGGAGCATTTTCACACATTGTTCATGCTGTAAGTCACTTGCAGTGGTAAAAGGCCGTTTTGGGTTAAGTTGTAAACTAGCGTAAAATATTGAAAGTTATTTGAAATCTGCGAGACATTATGGTAGAATTATTCGTATGTGTGCGTGCGTGCGCGTGTGTGTGTGTGTGTGCGTGTGTGGTGTGGTGCAGTATGTGTGTATGTGCGTGTTTGTGTGTGTATGTAAGGGTGTATGTGTGTATGTATGCATGCAAGTATGTATGTATGTGTGTATGTATGTGTGTATGTATGTGTTTGTGTATGTGTGTATGTATGTATGTATGTATGTATGTATGTGTGTGTGTATGTATGTATGTATGTATGTATGTATGTATGTATGTATGTATGTTTTTTATTCAGTTTGTACATTTTTATTTTTGTTCACTTTTATTGTTATTGATTTATTGCTGTGTTCACAACCTATCCTCGCGACATCCGAAGTATTTAGCCATAGACCTATTAAAGTATCGGCAGGTACACTATAAAAATGTTCCTAATTTTACCAGATTATACCTTTTAAATTACGGTAAACCCTGATTATTCAATAATCTTCATGCTTTATTACTTATATCTAACATAAAATTACAATTTGGAAGCAGAAAAAGTGTAAATAAACAGTGGTTAGGAAATAATACTACACATTTTGAAAAAGGATAGTACTTATACGCTGACCGTTATTATAATTTTCGTATTATTACGTTCTTTTGTAACTTACTTGTTTTTAATGTAAGAATATAAACTATTAACCTTTAAATTGTGTTAAATAACATCGTAAGTAACGTCATTAAAAATGCAAAATCTTATTTCCATTTTATTTTTAAAAATAGGTTTAAAAAATCTTGTAGAACTTGATTCCTGCTTTTTGTATTTTAATTATTGAGTTGAATTGGAAAAAGTAGTACACCTATATATTTAACTACAGCATCTGATATCTGTAAAGTCGTGTAGTGTAGTGGATAAGGTTTAGGACTTGTAATCTTAAGGCTCTGGTTCGAATCTGTGCAAGGTACATATGTATTAACCCTGCTCATATGATGATTAAGTAATTGTTGACATTAGAATATATGTCCACTACAAAACAAAACAAAGTATTATACTGCCTTCTTCACGTTTTCCCCTTCGTTTGACTTTTTTATCAAAATTGTTTGCCTGAAATATAACTTTTTTACAACCATGTGGTGACGTAAATACAACATTTGTATGAGGTCATAGCTACAACGTGAAAATTTGGTCAGAAGATTGCAATAATGTTTTAATTCTTAACGTTGTTTAAACAAGTCAAAAACTAACAATAAAGTTGACGCTGGGATTTCACGCCGTTATTTTACGTTCCCTGCAGTGGGTTTGTATTTTTACGGCTCCAGTTATTTGACGTTCTGCACGTTGTGAGTCCCAGCTGCAAGTCAAAACCATGTTTTCTTACAAGTTTATTTTAACAGTGTAGGTCTGAATATTGTAGTATACATAGATAATAAATAAAACTACGTCCTGCTCCTGCAGCGGGTTAAATGTTAAATAAATAAACAGTCATGCGTTTTGCTGATAAATACTTATTAGAATTAATGTTTCTTCAGCCAATTATATATGCTGATATGTAATTTGATCTATAATGCAAATCCTTGTACAGAGTCCATGAAAAGGTACCATGAACGATACTAGACTGTATCAAGCATCAAAATATTGCTATATTTAGTTAATTTGGTCTATTCTCAACCCACAAAAAAACATTAGTTAACAATTTTAGTCCATCATGGTGAAGAAAATGGCAAAACAGAAATGGCCACTTTTGACCGCCATGAAAGTCATTGTTTCGGCCCAAATTCTAAATTGATCAATATTGTTGATTTTTCTTTCACTAATATTAATATCTTAGAGTACTCTTGACATGTGCAGAGTTTCGTTGAATTATACCTTTGAAAATGTGTTTTTGGCGTCTGTGATCCAGGACCCCACCCCATTATCCACTAACGTGTATAAAAAGACCTTTTTCCTTTTTTTATTTTTAAATTTTACGTGCGCCTATAGGCCTATGTAAGTTCAGTAATAACGTTACAAAATCATTATTGACTTTGCAATTATGGATACAACTCAATGGGGAAATGACTTGTATTTTGCAACACCCATAAAATACAAGATTGTCTTAAATATCAATATTTGTGTTAAACATGTAGATCTAGAGATTAACATAAAAATAGTTTCCAAAGGGTATGATTAAGTTACACTGTGTAATGTAGTTACACTGTGTAATGTTATTTTATTGAACTTGCAGTAACTTGAACTTGCAGTAATTTTAAAATTTCTCTGTGCAATAGGTAACAATTTTGTATAAGTTAAAGTATTGTTTTAATTGCTTATTGAATTTTGATGTTGTATTTTTAGGCTGGGTCAAATGGAAGAACAGGGGGATACTTGAATTTCCCTCTGAATATGGACCCAGTATAAAGAAGAAATAAACAAACAAGTCGCATGTTTTGTTTTGAAAACACTGTCCTGTAGCAACTGAACGTTCTATATATATACATTCAGGAGAAGCTTTTGGCACATTCTTGAACAGACGAAATCAGGAGGCATGGGACCTACTTGTGCATAAAAAAAATAAATAATAAAAAAAAACCTACAAACACAAAGAAATTCAAATAAACGCGGATTCATAAAATATATAGGCCTAGCTCAAATTAATAAAAAAATAGAAAAATACAAACACAAATTCAAATAATAGGATTTATATAAAAAATGAAATAAAAAATAAAATTAAAAGAGAAGAACAAATAAAAAAAAAACAAATACAAAGATAAAAAACGAAGGAAACCAATCAAAATCGAACGCCATTAACATGCGGTATGGGACCTACTTAGCATCTGCCTGTTTTAGATTTATGGAATTATTTACTCCAGTTTCCCCCACAATCATCAAAACATTACAATTTTTCAGTTCCAGTTTCTCCTCAGACCAGCTTCATTCTTATTGGTATTATATGAATACGCACTTGGCGCTAATAGTGTTTGTTTTGTATCATGTTATTTAATTTAGGTAAGCTGAATGAGAGTAAATATATAAAAAGGTTATGTAGAAATATTACAGTTTTGTTACATCAAAAATCAGGGTGTTTTCAGTTGAATTTTATTCCATTTTAAGTACAGCAATTTAACAAATAGATGATTTATATGTTTCATCTATTATTAAGCACGTAGAGCCAGATTCTTGAAAGAACCCCTAGCACCCAAGAACCTAGAATCCACGATCTGGCCTTACAAGATTGCAGTTGTTGCTTTGTTCTTGAAAAAAAAGGTCCGACCCGTAGGACATACGCTACGCGCTAATCCAACTCTCGCTATTGCACACTTTACGCCAGCCTTACTTCCGCCCGTGTGAACACAGCTTATATGGCTTAATGTAGTTTAATTGCGAAACGAAACAGACTCAGTACACCAGTTAGTTTACACACCTTATTCCGTCACATGTACAGCGTGTCCCAATAAAAACGCAACACTTGGTGCCAGCCGCCGTAAGTTTTGAACAAAAGTATATGACTACTTGTTCTTTGTTGTGAGGTAGATAAGAGTGTTAGCTAATGTCGCTGAAAAGTTCATAACGGTAGAGTCAATATTTTTTTAAGATATGACCCCAGAAGCCAAGTAACCCGCAGGACCATTTTACAAATTGAGGCGCTATAGTCGATTCGCGTTGATACGTTCGTCCCCCTGGAGTTTTGGACCTATTCAATTAAGTCGGAGAGGGAAAATGAAATAATTCAAATGCACGTGCCACACCGGATTATCTTGGATGACACTCCGGTCATATAACTCACTCACCTGCCACTAAATACAATTTCATTCATGTATGGAAACGCACAATAGTGTATTTCAGGCCTTAACATTCCTCACAATAACATGATTAACAGAGGTCCCTGCGCCTCATTGAATTTTTCACCTCCGCAAGAATGGAACGGGGTCACATATCAGATGAATCGAGTATAGTAACTACAAATATGGCACTGCACTGTCCAACCACCTGAATTCCATTGGTAATGACAGGTAATAAACATGCATTTTAGACACTCATAAGATGAAATTAGGAATATTTGATCAACAAAAACATGGCATTGTTCAAAATAGACAACACGGTATTAGAGCTAATCAATCACCATAGTTTTGTGACAGCAAACAGAGTTATCTTAAGGGGGCATGTACCCTCAATGTTTTGTGGAGCAAGAATTTCTGAGTTTTCTTAATTTCTGAATTCTCACTACTTTCAGCTCTATTTTACTTTTTATTTGGTGAAAATCGGACATTCCGTTCCGATGCTACAGTTGATCAAAGTGCATTGTACCACGCAAGTAAATACTATTTCTTATGTTTCTTATTGTTTTTCAAGCAGCTATATTTACTTTTTATCTTATTGTTTTTCAAGCAGTGATATTTAAGAAAATGCCAAAATAAATTAATTTTGGCTAATTATGTTGATTATTTCCTGATATTTTGTATTTATAATTTAGCATAATTAATGTTAATAATAAATTTGACATTTTAAAATCAAAACTACAATACATTTTATAAATAAAATTAATAAAGTGTTTCTAGAACTCAATTGCCCTATATCTTTTTTTGCAATTTTCGGCAACTTGGAAATTTGCCCCCCAAAATTTTGGCGCTTCCGAATGGTTTATGACCACCAAAATGGGCACAAATGTAGCTTTTATAATGCTCTGCAACTTAATGCATTGGGAGGGATTTTTGATATCTGTCTTACTTTTTGATTTATAAGCCTTCAAAATCAAATCCAGCAAGAAAAATTGAATTTTTCAAGAAATCGGTTGCCATGGCAACACTCAGATAAAAATTGAAAATGTCTCCGCATTAGGTTGCACAGCTTGACCCATGTAACTTACCTGGATAGCAGAAAACTGGTAAAAAAGACCCTATTAGTACTAATTTTTTGGGGCAAAATGTGCAATTTTGCTTTAACCAAATTTGACCTTTGACCCCAGCTCATTTGCATATGAGTATCGAAATTACAAACAAATATAATTTTCTGAAACGTCAGTCAATATGCTTTGTAATGATATACAACAAGCCATACTTCCAACATTTCAACTACTTCTACCCTGCTTTTCAAAATAATACCTCAAAATGAGGGTAGATGCCCCCTTAACCCGAAATTGAATGACATAATGAATATATTGATATGGTCTTGCTTCAATTTGTAAAATCTTTTTTTCTTGCCATTTTTATTTACCAAATCTACTACTGTAAATCATCTTCTTAATAATGAGAAGGCAAAGACATTTTGCATATTTTGATACTATAAGGAGCTCTTTTCATATACGAAATATTGAGCAAAAATAACATTCCAATTTGTAGATATAATAGTTTTTCACTTTTGGAAATAACACGGTACCCAAACGCTGAATGAAAGTACCAAACAGACCAATCTGCATTGGTCTGTTTGCTATACCTAAAAATCTATCGGGGATATTGCGAGGAAGGTTCTTTTATTTTGTAATGATACAACCATACTTTTCATGAGAACAATTCCTAGAACTATAGTTGTGGTATGATACAAAAATCTATTGAAAGTGCATTTCGGGGACGAAGGCATCAGGAAACGATTGCAGTTTGACGGTTTGAATGATCAATTACTACACTAAAAAATGAGTAAAATTAAATGTGATCCAAAATCATCAATCGTAAACACTCAATTCAATTATTTTTTATAGCTCTCAAAATATGAAAATAATAAAGGCTTAAAATTGTCACAAATACCCTTAACTTATTTCATTTGAGAAATGTTAACAACACAAATATACATTATTAAGTTACGGTAAATTGTGAAAAAAATAGTAACAATTACTCATTTTACATTTGTTGCTGCAAATCAGTTGATTGTAAGTAAAGTAAGTAAACCAGACTCAAGTCAGCTAAGTTAATAATAAAATTGTAAAACCACATGGCAAAACCAGAAAGTAACCCAAAAAGCACTAAATTTAGTAAACCTATTTCACTTAATTTTTTATGGATAGTCCTCTAATTCGCAAATATTAGTTTGAAAGGAAAATTAATGTATTAAATAATACAATTCAATGTCTCTAAATTACACCTGAGTGAAAATTTCACTCTCCAAAAAATGGATTAAAACATCCCCAAAATGGTTTTGTATTGCAAAAAAGAGCGAAGTTCCACTCAAAAAAGAGTGGATTTCCATCGTTTTCATGTTGTTTTTCGTTAACTCCTCAAAACGTGTTGTCGTTCGTTTAACCCCTCAAACGAGTGGAAGTCCATCTTTTTGGAGTAATTTTTACTCTTTATGAGGTTTCAACGTTTCAATATCCACAATGTACAATAAAATCATTTTCCTAATATCTTTCAAATTTAGATAGCCAATTCATAATTTTCTAAAACTTCAATCGCCGAGGTCGATTGGCCTGTTTGGAAGATTCGGACGAACATGTATTTGTTAAAATATGACTTCAATACATCAATCGTGTGAAGTGCTCTGACAGTATTAAAACGAACGGCTGGTGTGTGAAAAACCTCAATCTCCACGATGCGAAGACGACTTCTTTCTTGCGTCTCCGTAGCGTGCTGGCTCCAGCCTTAAAATAGGAAAAATGTTGTTTATAGAACAATCCAAACGTATCGGGAATATTGGTTATTTTCTTTATTCTGGCATGTCTGACTTAACATGTATTACTTGTCAATTCTCACCTCCGCAAGCTCTGGTGTTGTACATGTACAAATTATATGATAGAAATACAACTCGTCAAGTTGTTCGTACTTTAATTTAATTTTATCTTGTGTAGATGAAGGCAACTGCCATCCTTTATGGTATAGCCAAGGGGATGATAAATTAAACTCAAAGCTTCAGGACCTTGCTGCCCGTACTTGTTTTCTCAGTCAGTCCGGGTCAATAATGGATGAGCTGATTTCTCGTCTCAGTGGCTACCCATTCAGAATTTGTATATTTTTTTAAATTGTTACTATTAAATGCCTTTTGATTTTGTTACAACGTACCTGTGTGATTTACGTCATGATTACGTCATATGCCGTTTATATAATAATTTACATTCCAATTGTTGGCAGCAAAGTTTTCCGTTTTGCAGGGTCAAAAGGGGGCTCATGCGAATTAGAAATTAGCCACCTGTTCCAGTGTTTAAGCGCTGTACTTAAAACTCATTCTTTGCATATCGCCCGTTTATAGGTATATATCAATTAGTTTTTGAGGTGTGTTGATTATTTTGCATCAACAGCCATACTTGTTTATCTTGTCTTTGGGCTAATTTTTTTTGTTAGTTTGTTATATTGTTTCTCTATATAACATCACATAGAGTTTTCGAGACATCTATCGTTACATAAAACAAAAAACATTCGACAAGAACAATAATGAACATTATGACAATGTATGACTATTAGCGTTAAAAGTTGTTTTTTTTCTGCCGTTACACCACAACTAAAACACAACTTGTGCATTTGCCCACAGATACCATGTACGCCCAATTGTAAGTATTAATTGACAATGGTCTTTTCCTTCAACACTCGATCTGAGCCGCAATTACTATCTTGCATTTGCGTTTGCGTTTTGTCAATGGAAAATTGTGCACCATTTCATTGTCATGAGCTATTTTACTCTGATAATTCTTAGCATTGTGGGATGCATGCTAAAATGTTCTTTGAAAAAAGTCGTTTTGACTGTCAGCCGAGATAAATAACTGTAAAAACGGACTCGAAACGGTAAAAAGCGTCGTTTTAACTGTTGCAAGTCCCAGCTGCCAGTCAGAACGCCGTTATTTTAAAGCAATTTTTAAATACAGTGTGCGTATCCTTGAAACTTATGCCAAAAGGAAACTATAAAATATGACATACTGAAACCTTCCCATTCATATCTAGTGTTGGTTGATTATTTTTTTATTATTGTTTTTTGAGATATTTGAGATTAAGTTTCATTTACCATATACGAGTATTCTCAATGGAGTACTGATAACGTTAGTCTCTCACACAGACCAATTTAAATACGATCGTTTTCGCAGACTGTCACAGACTACACCGTGGGTAAATACTTTCCATTGAGAGTATTGATTCACAGGCTGAGGTCATTGTCAGATTATCAATGACCCCTGTTGAAGTTCCGTACATTATGAAATGTACTGATTTTATTGGTACGCGTATCAACTAAGTAGATAAGTAATAAATGTTAAAATCTTTAATGCTATATGTACCATCGTAAGCGCCTTACCACCTCATCGCGTTTTCCAGTAAAAAGTCTTTTGGCAATATTTCGTAATGGTTTTGGAATAGTTCAACAACTTGTTGAGTGTGCAAAGAGTATGATTTTCTAACATCATTCTCTCGAAAACCAAATTTGTCTATATTTTGGGCATTGAACCTGCTCATATAAGTACCTACATTAAATATTTTTATAATCATCGTGGAAAAAGATCATGAGAGCCGTGTTCAATAATTTAAATGTCAAATAACTGACACGTAAAAAAAAATTTCAATCCCTCAAGGTATTTTTTACATGGGGTAATAACCCTCAAACATGGTTGATCTCAACATGCATGCACATGGATCGTGGTACAATAAAACAATCGAGTAGTGACGACATAAGAATTGTTTTGTTTTTTGCTTTGGGGGTTATGGGTCTAAGTCGCGATAAATTATATATAACCTTGAATTTTCTCAATGCGCTGAAAGTAGATTCTAATTTAGAACGGGGCTAAAAACTTACGACGTCAATGGAAAGGTGAAACGAGAGATTCAGATATCAGGTGTCCCTTAAAAAATCGAAAGTACTGGAATTTCTTGTCCATGATTAAAGCTGTCATCCAAAATATCCCCATCTGAAAGGATTAAGCTGAGAAATGTTTCTTCTTTGGTACAAAAGTTGTGAAATTTCTAATTTCGTATGGAGCAAATACAAAATTCAGCATATGTTTTTTTTTTTTTTTTTTTTTTTTTTTTTTTTTTTTTTTTTTTTTTTTTAAAGACATTTCCTGTAATGCCAAATGCAAGTTAAGAATCTATTGAGTGTCTAATCTTTATGAAATTAACTATTATTACACAATATTTTGGTGCCTCAGAAAAATCTCTCGTGCACCTTTAATGATCAGAATGTCATTGACATCGGCTGTGTTCAAGACAGCCGGTTTAAATTTATGATCAGAAATTATTAACACCACCGGTGTGGCGGAGAATACGTTATCTGTATGCCATTGATCGTAATTCATTCATTGTAATGGGATATTAAGAATGTTCAACGGACATGTTCCAGACGCAAAGCATGACAATCCTTTCACAAGAATATGAGCAGACTTTGTCACTTACTGCAGAAAAAATATGCTATGGTAGCCAGGGGTATTTACTTAAACATATTACAATGAGCATAAAGTGAAAGTGACACTATCTGGGGCAGCAGATTCTTTAGACCTTTGGCAGATACACGGGGCCAATGGCCTTAATGGAAAATTCAAGATCCTCTAAGCTTTTCCAAACATCCGAATCTCGAAGATGAATGCGGCCACATCTGGCGCTTTGAAATGAGAACCGCTGAATAACCATAAGATTATATGTTTTTGGTTTGTAAACAGCTGAGTAAAAGTAGGTATTGAACGAACTTGCAATAATCTTTAGGTTCACCTGTGGTGACATTGCTACCGTAACGAGCTGGTGAGTAATCTGAATATATTATAATATAAAAAAGGCCATATCTTTCGGGGTTTTTGGAAAAAAAAAACCCCGGAAAGAGTGGTACAAAATCTATCAGTTTACTTATTATACTTATTATACCTGTAAGAAATTAAATTTTTGAGGCCATTGTGAAGCTAACGTAAAATTGGCCAGTGCTGCGAACATTAAGTTTTTTTATTTTAGTGACATTTCTATTTTGAATATTATTTTGAATATACCTAATGTCAGCATGAATCCAGTCGGAAAAATACCCAAAACATTGACATTAGTGAAAATTTTGGTAATCGCAGAGACCAGGCGATATTCACATTGTTAGCCTTAAAACATCACTGAAGTCATTATAACAGAGTTCAGACCAATCATTTTGATGTTTGACTTCTTGAAATTAAACACCAAACGACGAGTTAACCTCTTTTAATCCATCCCCTTTTAAAACTCGACGCAATTGTGAAAGCTTTCACTATACATAGATGGACAAAGGTTCAGAATTTCTAAGGAAGCAGAATGTGAAAACAAGATCAAGAATAGATTGATTTTCTTCTAGATAGAATTTGGTTCACAGCTAATACATGAAATTAAGTTTCATTTCAAAATCACAACAAAAACTTGTTCCATCAGTAGAGACATTAAGGATGACGGATCAACACAACCCTTGAGATTTTTGGGGAAATTAAAATCTCTCGATAACGTTGGCTAAAAACCGTTGCCAAAGACGTTTTGGCATTGCCCTCCCAACAAGCATTAATTTTTAGATTATTTACAGAAGCCGAGTGAAAACATAACACTTGATCAAAATTGTGATTAACCTACACCTTATTTTTGTTTACTCAATACATGCCACTGTTTGACTTGTCTTTTCAGATTCTGCAAAGGGGCAAATGGCAGTAAAACTGGTCTGGCCATCTATTGGTCCGGATGAAATCCTTTCTTCTTGTTGAAAAAAAATCAAGAAGTTACGTTTAATACAAACTCAGGAAACATTTCAGAAATTCGCCAGCACGGTGAGGTTGGGTATTTTATGGGGGGATTTAATTCTGCACAAACAACTCTTATTTTTTAGAAGAAATCTGCCCAAAAAGTACACTCAGAAGGACGATTATGTAAAACCATTACAAAACCTCTTATATGCAAATGTTTTTTTGTGCATTTGTCCAATTTTTGAGAGCGTTTCCGGGGAACATTCATCTTCAGTTTTTGGGGGGGGGGGTTAATTTTCACAATCTAAACCAAAACTCTTATATGTATGTTTTCAGTATTGAAGGACAGCTCGTGTACCTTAATTTAATCAAAAAATAATAAAAACCCTTTGCAGAGTCGGAGATTTTTACCGAATTTTTGTGATCATTGTGGAGTTCATCACACGACACAAAAGAAAAATGTAAATTGGTTGTACCGACTACCGATTCAAAATGTGGCGGTCCAAACCCGATTTTTGTGTTTTTGGCCACAAAATTCTCGCTCGCGAAAAATGGAAACGACTTTCCCAAAGGATTTTCATTAAATTTGGCTCATTGCTATTTTTTAAAGTTACTCTTGGGGCAAACATGTTTGAATACCAAAACTCTTTATTTCTATTTAGCATAAAACGACAAAAATGTGGCCGAATTTGATTTTTTTTTTTCACACCAATTTCCATCAACCAAAAATATGCGCAACTGCTAATTAGGTAACATGCAGAAATTTTTAATTTTGCTTTATTCTTTAAATCTCATGAGCTTCTTTCTTCATTCTAATCAGGGTAATATTGGGTAAAAATAATTTAGCGTTAAACATGTCGCTGCGAAAAAAAAAAAAAGAAATGTTGGGTCTCCCAACACTTGCCATGGGGTGAAAATCGTGTTGTACTCTATAAAGACGATGAAATAGACGTAACCACCGGCAACTAAGGGCGGTAATGGCGGGCGCATGCTGTAGACCTGGCCAGTGTGGCGGCAGAAGCAGGGGGCAGGGGAGGGGGGCCATGGTCTCCCCTCTCCACTTTTGAAAGTGGAGGGGCCTGGTCCCACCACTCTACGTCTTCACAAAACGCGTGGGTTAGCTAATACACGCACATATACGGAACTTCGAGGTGGCTATATGAAATGTAATATTGTGATCAGGGTTGCGTGCTGCAACGAGTCTCGGAACTTTCGTATGTGGTCTTTGCGTGAGAAAGAACGGGGCTAGATATTGTTTCAGTTTAGTCCAAGGGGACTAGGAAGTCCCGTGTGATTTCAATGATTAAAGCATCACAACTATTTAGACACCTTAAATAGGTCCCAGCGAACAAAGAAAAATTTGAGGGAGGAAGTCCAGGGGTGGAGATGGGCGCCATTTTTGGTTTTCAAAATGTGCCATTTTGGTATATTTCAAATCACTCGAGTGTGATGTGATTGGAAGTTGTTTTGGTGTCACAACCTGTGTAAACACTACAAGTCCTGGAAAGGATAAAGCTCGATTAGAGAGGAACATTAAGACTGGCAGCCATTTTGACCAAACAAAATGGCTGCCAATTACCATGGTTATTGTAAATTTTCAGTTGTAATTTCAGGGGTGCGTTTCATAAAAAATTTAATTATGCGCACAGTCTCCCATTTAGTAGGCAAGATGATAAAAGAGGTTAGATGGAGGAAGTCCCAAGGTTGCACGATGTCGGCCAGCTTGGGTTTCAAAATGGCTGCATTTTGTGTTATTTTCAAAATCTAACTCAAGTTGTGATTGTGCTAGGAAGCTAGTTTGGTGCCAAAACTTGTATGTTACAACACTTACCAAGTCCCCCCCCCCTTCTGGAAAGGATAAAGCTAGTTTAGAAGATGAACATTAAGAACAGGCCCAAGCCATTTTGAAAAACAAATGGCTGCCAATTACAGGAATGGATTTATTGTTCATTTACAGTAGGAATTTCCATTGGTGATTTCCATACAAATTTAATTTTAATGCACCTTTTATATCCCAACATCATGGATTTGAGCCCATTTTGAGAAGAATCTGTCCTCCATTTAGCCTAGTCAAGATGATAAAGATGTTTCTGATTCTGAAATTCGTAGAGTAAAAAGTGATTCTTTCAATCCATCTTTTGTAATTTTGTCATTTCAAAATGGCAGCCATTATGACTTTATAAAAGTCATTTTTTTGTGTTTATTTCTGCAATATAAAGTAATTCCTAGGGCATTTCTGCTAGAAACCGAATGCCTAGTAGCTCTGATCCGGGTTGAGTGGCGATTGAGAGCAAATATATTCTCATATAACAGTTGTTTACTACTTCCTATCTTACCATTTTTAACACCTACTGAATTAACCAAGGGTGGTTGCCGCTGCCACACACAGAAAAACGATTTAAAAAAAATAGATATTAAACCGGCATTATGTAGAAAATTACATATTTTATGCAAAAGCTGGTAAATATAATAACCAACCGGTACACATAACATTATGTGAAAGTTATAACTACATATTTGATCTGCATTATATTCTTTTTACTTATTTATGGGTAAAATTTACACATCGTTTTTGGTAAAAGAAAACAAAAAGACATAAAATAATGTAAACAAACCATTTACATATGTGGTTTGTAAACCAATTATGTAAATGCCGCGGTACAATTTTAGCGAAGTTACATAAAATTATTGAAGTCATGGTCACACACGAGCGACGAGCTCGGCACATTGAAAATGAGGATCTTGGAGAGTCGCGTAGCCTCATGGAGCGTGGGTAATTCGTGGACTTTTTTTTTTTTATATTACGTATTGTTTATCTGTATCGTTGCGTTTGTGTACAATATAATCATGATTTTAGAACAGGGAATATGAGCTGCTTATAGATTAATTCTCAGGAGGATGGGTCATGACGAAAAGTAAGATTTGTTTCTCAGTCAAGTTGAACACACAGGGTCAGTACGGTATTCATAAAGTACGTGCGATTATAGTAAGCACTTTTTGCATATGAAGTGTTGGCTCATACGATACCACCAGTGTTTAACACTGTAGTATTATTCAGCATTACCAGCTGTCATTGTAATAACTCCGCCTCCTCACCCCCATAAGAGGCGCCTTGTGGCAAGACAAAAGACTTGCCGTCAGCCAAGTAACATAATATCGGTATTGAACCTGGCGAGAATCTTCCACCTGGAGTTGATTCCTCATGGGCTGAATGGAGAGGCCTCAATAGATTGAGAACCGAACTGGCGATCTAAGGTTCCCTTGAGAAGTGGGGCTATCTGAAGCAGATCAGGGAACTAAAACAAACTGTGTTGGGAACAAGCACCAACAGACAATGGAACACCTCTTGGTTGCCCAATGCTGGAGCAATACAAGCAAAAACAAGGACCTTGGCGGAATTCAGTGAAGCAGCCAGACGTTGTACCCATTCTCTGGCTGGATCATATTGCAACACAGTGTTGGACACGATAAGAAACCCCTTAGAAGGTGCCCAAAATTGTCAGTCACTTATATACTGTGTTGTTTTTGAGCTGAATAACTTGTTGAATTCTTGTCATATACTGAAGTGTTGTGTGACTATTTTGTGTGAATTGTTTTCCCTAATTTACATCAAGATTATGCAACATTTTACATAATTGTGTTGTCACATGTTTACATAATTTACATGTAAACAGTTTACATAATTGAGTTTCAAATATTTAACATAAAACAAGGGAAGATACATAATGCTGACAAGAATTATTACATTAAATTATGGTGTTTTAAGTTTTACATAATTGATTTGGTAATGTTTACACAATGCTAATACATTATATTTTATGTGCACTTTACATAATTTAATGTATGTACATTTTTACATTTACAAGTTTTACAAAATTGTTACATAAAAATTATGGTTGTTCTCGTTGTACATAGGTTAAACATGCGAATGTTTACACAGGCTGTGTAATTTATTTCTGTGTGTGACATGCTTACGACTTAATACCAGTGAGTAAGCCTATGGTCCTCTTCTTCCATTGATAACAAAATAAGTATCTAGAACAAACTAGTAGTATGCATACAATGATGTCATAAAAACTATGCGAGTCAGCAAAATTGTCATATTCTACAAAAATAGGCGAAAATCCCAATTTTGCACAATAAAAGGTAGGAATATTGGAGTTCATTTGCAGTTATTCAGCTTTAAAGGTGGCAATTGACTAGTTTTACATGAACTTAAGGTCTGAGCGATACTAATCAGAGATTGTACCATAAAAGTCTACCATAAATTATCTTTGGGGGTGCACAACCCCCCCCTCACTCATTGGCTGAATTCACACCATAACCCTGGTGAAGGTGCTACTTTTTTTTAATTGCTAGAAGAATCACCAAAAAGAATGGAAATACATTTCCATGGAAGATTTTATGAAAGACTTGTGGCATCATTTAAACACGCACCGGTGGAAAGTTCACTGGGGGTTGTCACTCCCGTGGTAAGACGAGGGCTAAAAAGATGGACAAAAACGCTGGTCACAATGTACATAAGAAAACCCATAACTCACAACACTCGAGAAATGTAGGGCAGTCTATTTTTATGAGTACATTATGTTAAAGCTTTCTGTAGCTGTAAGGTAGTCCATGAGTGCTGTATGAGAGTTGGATGTGGAGTACTCTATTTGGTATGAGAGATTAATGCTGCCTGGTAGTTGTTTAATTGGTGATCCCACAAATATGATTTTTATCAAGAACAAGCTCAATATTATAATTCAATTTGCACGATTCCTATATCATAACACACCGGATAGGCAGATGTGCCCGCACAAACAGCACAGTGAGCATATTTTTGTAAAATTCTTAAAAAGCTGCACTTGGAGCGTATTTTTAATTGGTCATGCAGCCCCACAAATGTGGATTATTCAAGAGCAAGCACCCATCAATCCCACTTTATGTTTATTCTTTGTGACCACAATTTTTGGGGTTAAGGGTTTTAAATCACGGTGTATCTCATCATCTCTCCAGGATGGGGAAATGGTTAGGTCCACAGAGTTCTTGAATGCAATCAGACTCGATGGAACATCCAGTAAGGTTGTACAGTTCCAGTCCATTATACATTTGCACTAACTTGTTTTGGGGGGCACATCAAGACTTGCACAATCACACTTCACAAAATGAATTATTGCATCTGGAGAGGAGGCAAATATGTCATCACTGGCTTGAAATTGTCATTCCTAACCCTAATCCCACATCTCCAGGGAGGGACTGAAGGAGCGAGGGATCGGGAAGAGGGGAACAAGAAAAGTCGCAAATCGGGTGGGACTCAAACCCCATGGCCTTCAGGCCCCGTCCAATATGGATCACGCTTTCGTGCCATATGCGTCTTGGTTTGATGACGGTCATCGCTACTTTCTGACTTTCTGGCATTTTTCTCATGTGTGTGAGTTTTTGGTGATATTTAAGTTGTGTTAGGGTTAATCCCATGCTGTTTTTGTAATTGGGTGTCGCCGGAAACTCTGTATTGATTTATGTCATTGTACTAATCATCGCTTGTAGAGTGGTATCGCATGGTAGCTGGTTGGAGGCAGACACCAGGCGATTGTGCCTGTTTCTGGCCTTGTTGTTACTTGGCGCGACCAAACAAATCCTCACATCTCAAGACATAGAAGGCTTCTCCGTCAGCTTCCAAGAAAACAGATACCATACATCTGCTAACATTTGTTAATGCCGTATGAGGTAAATACAACCTGACACACAAATGCTTTTGATGGCAGGCTTACTAAGGATTGATTCAGATTGTTTCTGCCACTCTAAGTGTGAATGGAAATATACCTTGTCTTAATCTGAGCCAAATTCTTCGAAGCCTTCCCAAAACGTCAGCTTCCCTTGACAGGCAATATCCCAGTGATATATGCCCATATTGAGGCATGAGGAAAAACTGGGAAGAAAAGCCAGACGAAAAAAGAAAGAAATGCGGCCTTCTGAACATCCAGAGAAATTTGTAAAAAAAAATAGGGGCATGTGGACACTCTTACATACTCCGGCGACAAACCATGATCTATGCAGAGGTTTTGGGCTTGAGGAAGAAGGCTTAGAGTAGTAAAGAACGTCTTGTATGGTGATGAATAAATTTAAAGGATGTGTGGCATCATTTATTGTGTAGATTTAGACTATGGCTTTGGGTGTGCTTCTTTCGAGATGCTGATGATGGCAAGACTTCAATTTCTGACTGTGTGGATTTACAGGGGAAAGAAACAGAAACAATCAGAGGGTCGGGCGGCCTCTCTAACGAGGGGATGCACTTTTACCAGCTATACAGCGAGGCACAAACGACCTCTCAATGTTTTGGTACAATGAGAGTGAACCAAATCCAGAGTTACCCCTGCCAGCCCAATTACTAGGGTAGGATTTGGGATAGCAAAATTTCAAGCCAGTGATTAACATCTTGCCTCTTCGCCAGATGCAGTAATTCATTTGGAGAAGTGTGATTGTCGTGCCAAGGTTCGATGTGCCAATAATTTGTGCAAATGTGGAAAGAATCTCGACTTTTCTGTACAGAACTTTGTTGATGCTGCATCGAGTCTGATGAATGCAAGGAGTGCAGGTAGAGTGGCTAACCAATGCCCTCACACTGTTCAAAAAAAACAACATTTTAACTGGCAGTGGGACTCACAATGTGCAAATAAAAACTGTACAAAATGGTCCTTTTTTTAACTGTTTGCGTCCCAGCAGCTGCCAGTTTTAAAACGACATTTTTATGGTCATTCATTTCTTAACAGTGCATCATAAAAGTGATGATTTGACGACAGTGATAGAAAAACTTAACACTTTCTGGTAAAAATAGAATTCACACAAAGTGGAATGATGGTTGAAACTTGCCTCTTGATACAAATTTTGAAACCAACCAGCAGTGCTCTTTAAAGGAAGTGTATATATGTCGCTGTATTGTTTTACGAGCACAACTACCTCTATCATCTGATCTGCTATGATATAGGAATCGTGCAAAGTGGATTATAGTGCACTTGTTCTTGATAAACATTCGTTAGACTCATACCAAATAAACAATTCTATAGTGCACTTTTAAAGAACTCATACCAAATAAACTACTTCACATCCAGCTAAAATACAACACTCATGGACTACCCTGCAAGCAGCTTTAAATGGGCTCATACAAAATGGACTTGGTTACAGTTCTACAGTGGTGTAATCATGGGTTGTTCTTTGTACTTAGGACAGTGTTTTTGTTATCTTCTTTAACAAAATTTAATCGGATGTTTTGTAATGTTGTAAGTAGAATTCATCTCCACTCGGCCCGTTACACTGCAATGTACGATTATGAACAATGATACTATAGTGCATTTATCTTTCTCGAGTCAGTGACGTCACTGCGATTCAGTTCCCAAAGTATTAAATTGCGAGTGTTGATTGAAAGCACTGGCGTTTAACGTGTGGCAGGAGATAGTCATCTGGACTCATACTCCACCAACAACGTTGAAGAATATAGCCTCAGTTGACTCTTCAGGCCACATCAGTTTCACGCTTTATTCCGTTGTTGTCTGTGGAGCCCGGACTTTTACACCGATGTAAAAGGAGATATAATCCGGGATCCATAGACGACAATGAATAACGCGTGAAGAGTCAACTGAATCAAGTGCCCTATTCTTTACCGTTGTAGTTGGACTATGAGTCCGGCGGACTGTAAAAACTTCTTCACTGGTAATTAGATGTACGAATAAAATACCTGCCTGATCGTGTTGATATCAATGACTCGTGGAAGCAAAATGCATAATAGCATTCATAGTAGGGTTATAAATCAGAATCCCATTCTAGAAGTTTGGGGAAGAAGGTTTGAAGATGTTTTTCTATAGTTTGAAGGGTGCTGAATCAGAATTTTTGGGTCCAACCTCTGGGAAATGTGGGGAACTTTGTAAAATAAGGGGGTAAATTTAGTACAGGGGTAAATTTGAAATCAAGTCAAATTGTGATTTAATTGGATTGGAAGAATTACCATTTACTCTCAACAAATCCAAAACATCTTTATATACACCTTGACTAGTTAAATGGAGACTGTGCCACCAAAATTAAATTTGTATGAAACTCGCCACTGAAATTACTGCTGAAAATGTACAATAAACATGGTAATTGGCAGCCATTTTGAAAACAAAATGGTTGCCAGTCTTAATGTTCCTCTTCTAATCTAGCTTTAGCCTTTCCAGACTTGTGGGTGTTTAACATACGAGTTTCGGCACAAAAACTAGCTTCCTAGCACATTCACAACTCGAGTTATGATTTGAAAATATACCAAAATGGCAGCCATTTTGAAAATCAAGATGGCCGCCATCTGCCTCCCCTGGGAATTCTCCATTAAAACTTTTCTTGTTCTCTGGAAGCTACCTAAGGTGGTCTCAATAGGTGTGATGCTTTAATCATTGAAATCACACGGGACTTCATTATCAAACCACAAGTCCCCCTAACTATTCTGCCGGTAAAGATATTGGACCTAGTTAGAGGTTATTTTAATTCGGACAAAAAAAAAAAAAAAAATTTCTGATGCATTGGTTTATAAGCTAGTTAATGGGCGAAGGAATGTAAATGCTGTGATGGCAGGGTTTTAAGCCGAGCCCGGGCTAGGGCTAGGCGCCATTGTTGCTTGGCTACCCTGGTCAGCTCAGGTTAGTCTGCACTAATAATGCCAAGGATCTACTCAGATGTAAAACAAAACAATAGTGTTGTACATTAATATTAATCTGTATGGTATTCAGACTTGGGGGTTCTAGACGACTGAACCCCCGCTTCACTTTAATCCTGTGCTCAAGTAGTTTGGGGCATATAATGCCTTCTTATAACTAGAGTTATGTTTCAAATTTTCACGCTGGGTATTCGCTATTTTATATGCACGATAGCCCGATGGTTGCCTTTTTCCTGAGATGCAAATGAAACAAAGGAAATTTCGAGCACAGAAAGAGTACTATTAAAGGTGGCATTTCGTGCATTTCGTGATCTAGCACTTCATATTTGTTTATGGTTCACTATATATATGGCGGCGAAAAGGTTATGTCCAAAATTGCAGTTGATTTCGTATGGTGTGTTTTGATGTTTTAAGCAATATTTGTATTACATGGACCCTATAGGCCATGTCATTAGTTTCGTTCATCAGTCCGTATTACACGGACCGAAAATACAAATGTTACGGATTCTTACAAGTAGAATTCGATTTGCAACGACTACTATTGCCTGATGGTGAAATTGTCAAATGATTTATTACCGGTGAAATGTCGTGATATAATTATTATGATTATTAAAACGATAAGCACATCTGATAAGCAAATCAAAAAATGCTTTCATCATTCAAAGATATTCTGGCCCGACGTGTAATTATATTATAGTGTAGTTGGCGTCTTTCGCCCTCTACTCTATTCATGTTGCTTTTAATCCTTTATAACGGTATAAAGCGCAATGATGAAGAGTAGGGTATTTGTAATCCATCCAAATCATTTAACCTTCGACACTAACGGGCTTGATTGGAATCGTTTTTTTTCATAGGTTATATGATGTCAATAACGAATCAGAGGCATGTTACAAAACCTTAAAGAGGCTAATATATATAGAAGGTCTATTTGGATTGGTACTCGAGGTTTATATAATCAGAGCCGATTTAGAGCCAATTACTGTAAGAAAGGTGGTATTCTGGGGGTAATTAATGTTTGTTTTTGCCTTGAAAAGGCTTCCGGGCCGTATAATGGGAAATGAATTGCACAAAAATGACCTCTTAAAATGATAAAATAGTTTTCTGAGTAAAACCTTTACGGTTGCGATAATATACTATCGAAATACAAGTTTGTGTTAGTAGAATCGAAAACGAGAAGGAATAACATTAATTTTTCGATACACTGCTCTTTCATAAAATACCATTTGGCATCATTATATATATCGTTGTACAATTAATTAGGATAATTATCATTAGAAAGATGACAGCCTGGCTTATATAATCGATAACCAAATCACCACATTTGATCTTCGTTAGAAAAACTATACGGAATGAACAACCCCGCGGTTTGAAAGTTACCAAATATACAATTGGCTACGCGAGGGTAAAGTATATAAATGCTGCGGTTTACTCTTTTAAAAACCGTGGCCCCCGAGGTAGTTGAGTAAAATAGCCAATAAATTTTTTAAAAATAGTCACAAAACGACAAACAGCTAATTTTTTATTTGATTGGTTAAAAGTTTAACGAGTTCTTTGACATGAATATGGAGACATACTCGTCTCAGGAATATTAAACTGTTGATTGCCTTTGGCAGAATGTCATCGACGGAGTTAGTGATATTTATCACGAACCGCCATAAATAGTCCCATCACACGTTCGAAACCTTTTCTAATATACCATTTTGTTCGATCAAAGTCCTCTTCAAAAGCTGTCAGCATTGTGTGGCCTCTACGAATGGCATTTGTTTCAAGTATCGGTTACTGGTTACGGCATTTCGTGGCGTCTCTTATTGCCGAAAGCGAAAAAGAAACTTGGAGAATCAAATTATTATATTTTTTTATTTATTAAAGTTTTGATTGAAATGTGAATCGTAAAAAGTAAAAATGTTACACGTGGGGTTTTCAGAAAGGTTCGGGAAACCTCTGAAAACATTCAAACCAGCAAAATATCTGTAAATACGTTTTGCTGATGTTGCTTAAATCAATAGTACACAATTTTCGCAGAGGCGCCCCCCAACAATGATATTTTTGCAAAGACACGTTGGTACAATTCCTGCATTGGGCTAAATTTATATTACAATACTAGTTTGGGAGCATTAACCGCTTCTAGGGATCGTTACACTAGATCATTAATTACCACACAATTACTTAATTGATCAAAAACAATTTCATACAGGACTTATATGGGTGACTCCATTCATGAGTTATTTAAATTCATTTTGAAACCCTTTTTTTTTTAATTTTTTGGTAAAGTGATTAGCCTTTATTAGCCTAGTTTATTAACAATGAGAAGGTCAAAATTACTTGTTCAACACAGATTAAAGTCAGTAATATAATATTTTATTACTGGTACATTCTTGGTGCTATTTACAACAGCAATAAGCAATTAATAATTTTTAGTACCACCATAAATCATCTACTAGTTTGTGATGTTCAACTTCGAGAAAAAATGTACATTTTGAAAAAGTCTGTAAATGGTCCCTTTTTTTTTGATTTTCTGAACAAAAAATCCTCGTCCAAAAGATGAACTTTTAACTTTCTTCTGTCAAGTTTCCCTTTTGTTACTATTTTTTTTAATCTCCATAAATAAGCATATAGATTTTTTTTTTATTTAAACTGGAACAATGCATTTTTGCGGTGTCCATATGTTTTTTTTTTCATATTGGAGTCAAAGGTCATTTAGGTTGGTCAAATGGTCAAGTTTTGCAAATAATGCTAAAAATAAGTCCAATTGGCTATATCTCAGCCTAAATATAGAAGACAGATACAAAGCCTTTATTTGCTGCCGGTGATGTAACCTAATGGTACAAGAGGTCTATGATATTCTCGACCCCAAAGTCAAAGTTTCAAGGTCAAAGGTTAAATCGACAAACAAGCTCCGATGATAAATTTTGTCAGGGAAGCCTCTGGCATCATAATACGAACAAGTAACAGTTTGCCCCATCCGTTGACCCAGGGGTCACATTATAGGGTGAAAATGTCATTCCTGACATGCTTGGATTGAGTGAAACTCAAATATATTGATCCTTGTAAGTTGTAACACGTAAAAGACATTTTATGACATTTGGACATATTGGTGAAGTTTACAGGGGTCAAGGTCCAAGGTCAAGCCACCTCAAGGGTCATTAAGGGGAATCACCATCCATTCCCAATGGACGGCCGTCTTGTAAATTAATCTGTTCCCGGTCTAGCTTAATCGTGAATTAATTTAAATTTTAGGAATCTTATTATTTCTACATTTGCACATTTTACGGTGCTCCATTCAATTTGGTTGACAAAAGGGCACGATGCCTCATTGATGTATATCCCTAACGCCCCTAGAAGAAATCTTACAATCACCGCAAAAAAAGTAGGTAGCGTTATTTTGGTTGTCCCGATCAGGCAAATTTCCCACTAACCCAGGGCAGGGGTTCGCTCCGTACTTTTTTTGTCAGGTGCGTTTTGAATCGATTAAAGGGTGTTAGGGATATAATTAATATTAGATACGTACATTAGTTTATTGTTCCGTTTCATTCTCCTGCAGTTTCATTAATTTAATTTCTAATTTTGCTTCTTTCTTTTTCTGCTTCTTCTCCCCTTTTTCCATTTTGTTTAAGTCTTCTCTTTTCATTTCCAGCCCAAAGCATCGTTACACTAACCCGCCAGATGTTCGGTAAAGGCTGGAGTAACCATTGAAACTTGCCAGACAACAGTAGGCGTGGGGTTTCTGAATGGAAGGAATGACAGCACATTTGTGCCCGCAAGCAAGTTGTAGCGACGCAGCGTCTCTTTAAAAATTAAATGCTCTTTCGTACTGGTAAAAGTTTCAAAATTCTATACTAGTCTATTGCCCATGTTGAATTGGGCAGCTACTTCAAAAGTACTTTACATTAATTTAGACTAGAATACCTTACTCAACTTCTAATCCACAATATGCACCTTCATCCATCCACATTGCTTATTGCATTGCGTTTTTCATTGAATCAGTATTTCTATAATTTTTAGTTTGCAATTTAGAGACCGAGAGGTATACCCAACATTGTTTAACCTACACTCTACTATAGCTAGGGTATCACCTCGAAACTGACTAGGACGCTTGGGACAATCAGGGTTTACTACCCTACTTTTCTCGAACTGAATGTGATATACATGTTACAGGTAGGACTCATGGTACATGGGACTGAGGGGTTTAAACTCCCTTCTGAAGGACGGAGTATTCTCGTGGTTCATTTCCCCAAGTCCAATAAACCACGGGGAGAGCAGAACGGGGACAGTCGCTCTTGTAAACAATAAATACACATCCCAGCCAGTTTTTCCTAATTTTTGAAACAATTCTGAACTATACGAAGTTGTAGAATTTCCATTGTCCAGGCAAACTGAAAAAAACAAATCACAGCCTGTCTCAAAAAAAAATGGTACATCAGAAAAAAATTGGTTAAATATGAAATTTCAAAATAGTCATTCTTACTTGGCATAATATTAAAGAACAAAGACAGGCTTTCCAATGGTGTGTGTTTCATCTGATTTGCGTTTGTTAATTAGAGATATAATCAATTTACTGCGTACACCCAAAACCGATTTGTGACACTTTATGCATGGGTGGGAGTTGTTTCGCGCAGTAGTTTCTGCCGTGTTGAAGCTCACAAAAGATTGCAACTTCACAAAAGAAACAAAACCACAGATTAAAGTAAACAAAGGAAGTCTAGTTTTTATTACACAATTTTAAAGTCAAAGAATCAGTTCAAATGATAAATATCTTCTTTTCATAAGGTATAAACAATAGCAAAATATTAGTGCCACGTCAATGAAAGAGCTTTGAATTTATTTCAATTGGTTATCTGTGAAAAGTCATGCCAGAAGGATTGTTATTGCAACCAAAACAAACACTCTAAATCCAAAGAAATGCGTTGAAAATATTGCACTATCTTGTGTATAATAAGTGTTGAAGTCCATAAAAATTCGAATTTGGAAGCAAAAGTATCAAGGTGTTGGTAGGAATTTGCGTTTCATAATACTTAATACCATTTAAAATTCTCCTCCAGGCTGTACGCCAAGGTTCTCTTCTAACCAAACAACAGTATGTCAAATGTTATCACATATCTTAAAAGCAGAATTATCATATATCTTCCACCATACGCAAGTGGTTTAGTATCTTTAAGAGTATAGTATGAAGTTCATCCTTTGAAACTGTATAAAAAGAATGTAACAATTATGTTTAACTATTCTTTCACCGTTTTCACTCACAGAAAATGGCACAACTCGATGTTTGTGTTCAGCAGTAAACTGGCGTTATATCTCGATTGAACAAGCAATGAGATGAAACAAAAAATGCTGGGAACGCCTGGCTTTGCTCTTAATATGATGTAACAAAACGACTTACTTATGTTGAGATATATTATTGAAAAAAAATCGGGTTTTGATTGTACCATTTTTTTTGAGACATGCTGTACTTTAGTGCTTATATTAGCGCAATGGCATCACAGTCTTATCTTTCCACTTTCCCATCTGCATTTTGCACAGATTTTGAAAGCACACTACCAATATACTGCCTTGACTTTGCATATTACCATTGGTAATCGATCGGAGCAATTAACTCTAGTGATCGGAGCACATGCCTCGGCAATGGGTAGCCTAGCTGTGGGATTAAGATTTGAGATTATTGGCCCCGTATTACCACTAAAATATATTTTCTCGGAAATTTACCTAGAAATTGTGCAAAACGCACACTCCAATCAGACCGTAGCTAATGACTGGTTGTGCTGTGCATTTTATCGTGTCTAAATATCGTTTTAAACTACAGAATTTTGCTTTAAAAGATTGGTGCCTTGTGTACGACTAATATCTTGAAATCATTGCCCTTTTAGCAAGCATTTTAGACACGTCCTTATCTCTGAATATTTTTTTTGTTTACACCTTAGTGGAGAGCATTGCGCGATACTTTAATCGATCCACTACAATAGGAGCTTGCGTAATAGAAAGTAATACTTTAATTGGATTAATTTGATAGGTCCTTCTGTGTTTTATGCATGCTGTCGATCGTTTCAAGGTACTTCGCGACTCATGTTATATGCATTACGTAAAAAAACTGTCTCTTTAAATCTCACTCAACTTCCACTAGTTAATCAACACTGCCTGATGGTTTTCTTTTTCTGCACTCTACTAACGATTCAATGTTTTCAAACTTGATTGTACCAACGATGACTGAGAACAGCAAAAACACCCATGTTTCAAGAAATTAATTACCTGCGAATGAGTTACAAGCCTAGAGCTGCACATTTGCCCCTCGGTTTTTTTGTCAATTAAAACATCGTGGCTACACTTTGAAACCGTATATTGCTTACAAAGTTTTTACTGTCGAGATCAGCGTTATCAACAGACCCATTCTTTTACTGGTCGAGATCATTTTAATAGGTAGTAAAAGAGAAACTGACAACACCCATTCTTTTGCTGTTTGTAGAATTTCATGCTAACTGTGAAGGTCTACTTTACTGCTAGAACAGGTGTGGCAGGACATATGTCCTTCCGGCTCACAGTCCGGGAACATGGGGAACCATAGGGCAATCGATTCAATGACTCTTCACGCAATATTAGTTCACACGCTTTATTCTGTCGTCTATGGAGCCCGGACTAAGGATACCCTGCCGGACTATGATTACTTTCACACCGCTTATTATATTCGACGACCCGAAACAAAACGGGCTCAGTGCGCCCATGGGATTACACGCTTTATTCCGCGATCACATTTTACACTCTGACCGGAATAAAGCTTGTATCCAATGGGTGCACTGAGCCTGTTCATTTCGTTTCATCTCATTTCGTCGAATATAATAGCCTATCCGCAAATGAAATCTGGGCATCTTTGGCACAAATTTTTGAAAGCACACGTCCAGCTTGTTTCCCTTTTTAACTTGTATACTATTGTTATTAGTCCATTAAACAAAATTATGGCAGGTGGATTTTACTATGATGTCTTGGTTTCGTATTCCCACTAAGGTAGAGTTTTCTCTTCTCTTTTGTCCTAGAAATTGTACAAACCAAATCCAAATTGTATAAGGCTATTCTTAACCAGTGCCTTTAATAAGGCAACATGTAAGACCCTATTCTATTCTAATATTTTTATTTTTTTTTTAAACACCTTCGTCAAGCATGAGAGCAATGCCGACCCCTCCTTATCGATCACACTACAAAAGAGGCTGGCATTTTTAATTGATAATTTGATAGGACCTTCCTGTTTTATGCATCATGTCCGATCTGTTCACATTTGCATTCGCAGTTATTGCCTTACGTGTAAATTCTCTTTAAGCTAAATCTCAATTTCCACGAAATTATTAACATTTGCTTGATAGTTATTACGATTCTCCCACAGAGGAATACATGTTCAATCAACAACGTTGACAGAATCACACTACGAAGTAACTCCCCGCATAGAAAGTAAAAATGGCCCTTTCATCAAACTTTTTTTTTTCAAATTTTGGAAGTTGCATTTTGCCCTGCGAAATATGGCCTTCACTTATTGTCAAGATAAAGACATTTGTTTAACTAGAACATCTTTGTGGAATATGTGAACCGCAGGTGTATGCATTGTGTCCTGTCCATAATTGCGAAGTGAAAAGTAACTTCCTGTTTTTTTCAATCCGCGACTCAGACACCGCTATCCATGTGTAAGGTTAATGATCTAATCATATGTTTTTGAGGTCAAGCACGGTTTACTTCTACACAACTTATGAATTCGGAAACCTTAACGAATAAACATGCTTTATTCCGTTATAGTAGTGTTTGTGGTTTTAAACCGTTTTTTGAGGTCAAGGAATCCATTAAAGCTAAGTACATGACCATTGAGGCTTAACCTCATGATCAATGGCAGCCTAAAAAGACACCAATATATGGCCGCGGCCACCAACCACTGTTTTGGGGCAATATAGTCCACCCAATCTATGACAATAACTAGTACACCCAACCTGACAAAATTGCTACAGAAGGTTTTTTTCCTGTAACTAGTAGTAAAACCTCTCCCAAACAACTCTCAAACAGGTAGAAAACGGAAGCCTGGCAAGACATGCTAATTTGCATTAATTACGTGGACGTATTTTGCCCCATATTTCGACCAAATGTGTGTAGATTCAAGAATTCTGTTTAGGGAAAAATTTCAATTTCTGTAGTATTTAGACTGTTTATGCGTGCCTATGCCTGCAAAATCTCTGTAGCACTTGCAATTGATATATTAAAAGTGGAAAATGATGGTCATTATTCAGAATAGGCCGCAGTTTCCTTCCCACCAAAAATAATTTTGCATTCTAATGATTTGTCAGACTACAATTCCAATGGGGAGATCTTATTTAGCAAATTCCATTTTAGATAGGTATTAATTCAAACACATGGGGTCAATTAGATAACAAAAAATGTAGGCTAGTGCGGGTGGGGCACTCCTATCTGAAGTGGATGGTTATATGAGCCTCCAGCCAGGTGAAAAGTGGTCCATTCAGATAAAAGGTACGCAAAAAATTCATTCGTACACAAGCGCAATAAAAATGGGTTTAATCAGTATGAACTTTAAGGGGTGGATGCCTCTGAGGTAACAAATAGGAAGCGCTCTCTACATATTTCAATTGCCCACGAATTATAAGAATTGCTTGCTGCCATAAATTATAAATTTGTTAAAATGTTGCGGGCGCATACATGTAATTGCAAAATGTGTGAACAGAGTGGAATATGCATGAAAGAATAAAATTTGTAATAGCCCGGGTAATAGGTAGGACGCAGCATAAAAAGGCATTGGGTACAGAAGCCAGTTTGAAAAGGTCTTCCCGAAGGCACTTTACTGTACTGTAGTGGTAGGACACACCCCCCCCCCCCAATTGTCTCTCATTTTTACCGTTACCTAGCCACCGCTCGCCACCACAAGTTCCAGTCCATAATCGTACATACATCCCTGAGGTTACAAGCTAGCAGGGCCCGCAGACACCCTGTTCACAGTTGGCAACCAACGAGACCACAGAAATGGTATGTACCTGACGAACTTCATAGAAGCAAATTTACCTTATTTCCACTAAAACCAGATTCCAAAATCAAGCAAGTAGACTGTGGATACACCGTCACCCAAATGGAGAACTTTTCCCAGCTGAACTACATTCAGGTCAGAAAGAAGTAGATTAACAGAGCCTACAAAACTTTTGAAGTTGTTAAGTCTTATCATATAATTATATCTTGTAGGGGCCAGATAAGCCCTTCTTCCCAGAGATCCCATGAAACCAATCGACTGTAGGAAGGTATAGTGGGAAAATACAAAACTTTGTGAGCAGTATACTGTAGTGCAGCCATAAACAGTTCACAATCTTGTTGAACAAGCTTGAAGCCAAAACAACGCCAGTACATATTATTATATCCTCACAACAGCCAAACAACGAAATATGCCTGAGATGCTACCTTAGGAGAAAGAAGACGACTGATTGCATTTGCCTCAAATGACAAGTCATCAAAGCAGAGAAGAACTAAACAAACACCATACTAAATCCATTAGAAGTTCAAGGCTAAGACAAACTTGATGCTTGCTAAGGCTGCACTTGATGATGCTCACCATGCTGCTTGGGGGAACATGTTAGGGCAGAAGCGCTTGACAACCCCTACATCTTTGGAAACAACCATTGTGCTGCCTGGTGCCTGAGGTAGATAATGACAAGACGGCTACCCCACCTATAAGATTCAAATGTGAATCAGCTGAGGAGTGCCTTACACAGGGTTTCATTCAACTCTCTCTTGGCAAAACGGTTTCAGAATAACACCAACCTTGGAGGAACCTTTCCTTCATCCCCAATATAGTCAGAGACACCGCTTCCCATTCATACAAGAGGAGTTTCCGAACTGCCTGAATAAATTGGAACACACAAAGACACTGGTTCCAACCATCATTCGATTTGGCGGGATTTAAAATTTTTGTAAAAACGGCAGCCATCTTGAAAAATTATCATCTCACTTCCACTTTAATGTATCAATTACACCCACATTTTGCAAGCACAATACCAGAAACAGTTAATGAAACAGAGTTTATATGTTGTAAAAAATTAACAGTTCAATAAAACGAGATTAATAGTGAATAATACCTAATAGGCAAAAATAAGCATATAGGTTTTTGGATGCAATTTATCATGGCTTGCCATGCTTCCTTTTTTCTACCTTCTTGATATGTTGTTTGGGAGGGTTTGTACAGCAAGTTACAGCAAAGAAAACCTTCTGTAGGCAATTATGTCTAGGTCATACTGTAATTGAGTGGACTATGGGTACTTTGAGTACCTATAGTGGTGTTTGCGGTGTAGTCAACCATTTTTGAAGTCAAAGGATCTATTAAAAAGATCATGAAACCATTGGAGCTTGTAATAACACCATGGGCAGCGTTCTTATGGCTGCCAATAAGCCACATATTGTCGCGTAATCAATGTGTTTGTTTTTTTTGAGATTTAGGGTGCTTCATATTAACTAGTGTTTTTTCATGTAGGTGGTCTAGTAAAATTATTTTTGGGTGTCAAGTAAAGTACTTCCCTTAAAACCACCGTTAGAGGTATAGAGGTCCATGTGGACCCCCCCCCCAAAAAAAAAACAACTTTGCCATTGAATTTTTTTACCAACCTCTGGATCATAGTGGATACATCAACTCGACTACATAACAGGAAAGAATGAAAATCGGTTGTATACCGATTCAAAATGTCGGTTCAAAACCCCGATTTTTGCAATTCGCACACAATTCCCTCCCCCGCCGAAAATGGAAAAACAACTTTTCCAAGGTCTTTTTCAATAAAACTGGTTCATAACAGGAGAAAATGAATACATTTACATTACTGCGATAAAAATTGAAAAAAGTTACTGGTGTCCATATTGAGGCCCCATTTTAAATGACCGTGAAGTGAGTTTTCAGTGGTTTTCTAATTAGCTTAAAATGGATCGTGTGTCCTTGGATTGAGCCCTCGCCCCGCAATCCAAAGGTCGTGGGTTCGAGTCCCACTGCGGCCAACGTGTTGTGCCCTTGAGTAAGGGCTTTACCTTAATTACTCCTCTCCACCCAGGTGTATAAAATGGGTACCAGCATTATTCAATGCTGGGAAAGTAACAGACTTGCTGTGCGGGAGGAGTGGCAAACCCCCCACAGCAAACATAATACGGAGGAGTGTCTGGCCCAAACTCTAAGGAAATAGATATGGGCAATCCGCGCACGAGCTTGCTCGGCCCGACGACTGACTTTAAAATGGATCACTTTACCCAAAAAACACCTAAATTGATTTCCTAGGTTCTTAGTCCTATAGGCGATGTTAATCATCATCAAGCTGTCCATCGTCCACTGCTGGGAGGAAACCTTCAGTTGACTCCTTCCACGCCACTCTATCACTATATTTATTAACCATTCACTGTTTCCCAGTAACTATCAAGTTCATCCCGCCATCTTTTGCACTGTCTTTCCCCTGTTTTCTGTTGCCTATCATATGTCTCAATGTTGTGACTGCTGTTGTCCACCTGTTGTCTGGACCGTCTACAATTTGGTGCCCTGCCCACTTCATTTTCTTTCTTATAGCTGTTTTCAAGATGTCTTGAGTTTTGGTTTGAAAGAAAGAGTCCATGTTTCCTGCCCCATATACCATGACTGGATTATGCCCTGGTTGAAGACCTTTCTCTTCAACATCCAGGAATGTCTCTTTGGCATTACTGATATTTAATGCAGGATGTAATGGGCGACCATGTTGCGCCATCTTGAATTCTCAAAACACCCAAGGTGGCACCCGGCAGATTCCACAAGACAGACACTTTCAGCTACACAAATTCATCATAACAAAAATCATAAAATCTACAAAATTTTCAGGTTCAACCTCATGGTTTTGGCCGAACTAATGGGCGTATATGGCCTTACATCATCAGCGTGGAAATGAGGATTCCAGCAATAGCGGTGCATTCTTTTAGATAATTTCAAGACGATGGTCAGGCCAGAATCTGGTCACCTAATATTCGTTGCTACTATGCACGTACCACTTTTTTAAATCAATTTACAAATGAAGAGCGCCGCTCATTACTCCTATTACTCGAATGGTGACGTCATATTTGTGATACATCTTGTGGAGATTTTGGAAATCCCTCAATAGGTGTTCATGACGTTCGATAGACTTTTTTAGACCTCGGTGGTCACACATTATATGCGCATGATAATGTGAAAAATCCGGTATGGTCTCGCTATCGGAAGCTGAAAACAGAATTTAAATAGACTTTGCGTTGTTTATTGTTGTGTTGTTTTATGTCAGTAACGTTGCCCCATGAGTCAATCCCGAAATTGAGTTGAAAAATACTCCTAAATGATCGTAGTTTATGCGCGATATATTGTGACTAGTGAGATGTACTAATCTGTGTCGTTATTACTTAAATCATCCTGAACTCACAGTGTCGTCATTGTAAGGTGACATTTATGTTAATAAAGGTGACAATGCAAATAATGCATGGCTAATTTCCAGCAGTGGAACCAAGTTGAACTGGGAAATGCAATGGGAGTATTATTGCTGTCATAATTATAGTCGCGGAACCGTGTTTGTGGTCGCGTCAAGCATGTTTGCATGACACTACAATGGTACACACAGATTTTACTCATTCGATTCTGTGTATACTTAGGTCAGTCCTCCGAATGGACTACACATGCGCGAATTGGTGACTAGCGTCGGTGACTTTTCACTAAATCTAGCTTCTTACATTCTTCCAATAGAGAGTTTGTTTGGTTCTATGATTGGCTCAGACTATTTCGTAATTTTCAATCATGTTTTATGAAACCTGAGTGAAAGCTATTACACTGTAATTTGTGCGGGCATCGATTCAATCTTAAATATATAATGCAACAAAATCCGTGACACGATCATATTAACTTAAATCAAACTAATCATGGCACACAGAGGTATAGCAACATATGCACAGGTTTAATCAAATAGGGTAACATAGCTTAGACTGTTGTCTCGAGATAATACAAAGCACTCACCGCAGAATTTCTGAAATTTTCAAGCGAAACAGGTGCTGTATTGTATTCTTCGCAAGATTGGATGATCTTGAGAACAAACACAAGTCGATTCAACGTAAATTTACCTTCCGTGAAAGGACCCAATACCAAGAAAGTATGGTTCCTATAGCTCTCTCACAGGCGATCTTACTTAAAAGAAATCAAATGGTATCACCTGACGCCCTTACTTGATATTAACCACCTGTTCAGTTTCATGAATATCAGTAATTAAGGACAGTGTCAACTTATCACTGATACCATTCATGTACCATGCATATAAAGCGGCGTCTTCTTGGAACAAGGTTTGTCATTTCATTGGCTCCCCAATTTTATTTGGATGATACACATAACAAAGTGTAAGAGAAAAACTTGCCCAGGATCTCATGACCTCCTCTTTAACACGTAAAGATCTTAAGGGATTTAGCATGGAAATATATCCTCCAATTGTACAGAATATTATCTTATTTATTAATAATACTACTAAAAACAGTTTTTATATAGCGGTCATTCCTCGTAAACCGGCTCAAAGCGGGCTGGGTGACAATTAGATTACGCCCCTTCAAGAAATCGGCCACAATCATTTGCGCTTCATTTAGGTGGCCTGCCAAAGAATGCCTTAAGCACACAAGCCTATCAACTGTTAGATTGTGAATATTCCTGCCAATATCAGCCCCAGATTTCGCTTGGGTAACGAGGCAATTGAGATTAAGTATCTTGCCCCAGGGACACAAACACGTTGACCACAGTGGGGCTCGAACTCACGATTTTAACGGTCTAGTGATCACAAGTCCTGCGCTAGACCACATGTGCTCTCGATTAAATGATTACCAAAAGGGAAAAACAATCGCAAGAATTTCCCAAATAACATTTTTACATCATCACCCTTTGACACAATGCTCGACTTGTTGAACGGGCAGAGGAGATCGATCCGTGGGTGGTTTCTCTCTCTGCTTTCCGATCTGTTGCAATCAGCTATACAGTCCCGTGGGACGGGGTTCAGCCTTCAACGTGGCGGCCTTTATAATTGTTACTCATCTGTTGTAGTCTAAACTGATTCAACAATTAAAGTTCAACTGTCGTGTGTTTTACTCAGTTAACCTCGTTGAGCCCCTCAATTTCAGCAACTGAGCTACTCACATAGTACTTTCCTTATGGCCGCACCAAATCGTTCCCTGCAGCTAAACGTTGAGGGTCTCACCATGCTATTAAGCTTGACATCATCTTACAGCTTTTCAGGGAGAAGAGAGGGAATATCATCCTCCTTCAGAAACTCACAGAGAATCTGAAGAGAGAAGCTGCGATCGAAGGTTTTGACCTAATTTGCTTTCGTTTCACAAACAACAGGTGATCGCTTCCTATGTTAAGCAAGACATACAGGTGAGTTCAACACTGCACTCTTCAATGAATTCGCCAATCCAGTGGATAACTTTGAAGCAACTCGATGTGGTCATCAACTTACCTGCTTGCTGTTTTTAGTTCACCTGTAATCGATTAATTCGAAGTTGGAGAGAGTATTGTTTTGTTGATGTCTAGGTTCCATCACCAGTTACATTCCAAAGCCTGGTTTTTTGACCAGGTAAATGAAGTCATTTTGAGCTTACACGCAGTATTCCCTCTATACACTAAGATGGTGGTGACCAACACATTACTATTATTTATTTTTAATTGCAGTTTGAAACAACTACTGATTTAATAGTTCACATGCTTGAAAGTTGGATTCTCCACTTAAAGGTATATAGGTGGTCCGATCTTTTGAATGTGTTTTTATCAATTACATGGATTCGATTGTTGTGAATTGATGTCACCTATGAAGATTGTGTTTGAAAGCACCCACACCTCTGGAGTGCCTCCAAATTCGTAAGCATGAGTGAATCTTAACCTAAATCACTGATTTTTTTACTTGCCCCCACTTTCATAAATTCAAGACAAATTGGATTTTTTACAGTTCATATCAAAATGTATCACGTAACAGCACTGCCCATCATGCCCATTGTGGCGGGTTATTGACGAAGCTGTCACAAGGTGTGGGAAATGGCGTTCATGAGTGACTTCCTCTCAATCAAGACCCCGGATCATATTACATATCTATGTTCAGCTAAGAATTTTTTCGAGTATTTTTTTTTTTTCTCTGTCAAATGAAATGTAAACAGTAAATGATGACAACAAACATACTACTTTTATTATGCAAACCTATTGTGTTTGTGTCTGACACATTCGATGAATGTAAGTCTTTACGTAGATCTAGGAGGCTATGCAACTTTCTTTAGCGTACACGTTTTTTATATAATTTGGACTCTCTTCCTCAGGTAATCTAACTCGAGAGTGATTCGTAGCTATGCACTGAAGACAATTGAATCACAATACACCGATGGCCTAGAAGTGTATAACCCGCCTAAGCTTATTTTTCGCTTTTTTGTTTTATAATAACATCAATTATTTTATCGCCATGGACCCAAAGTTGTTGTCTGGGGATATTAGCCCTGGCCCTCTATACAGCATATCGGGTCCTGAGTTCGCCGATTGAAACAACAGTAAAGTGCCTTATTGCCCTTCGCAATATGGCGGGAAACCATGCATACACCTGCTGGTGCCACGTATTCCACACAGATGTTCGATTGGTGTATACAAAATTTGACAATAAAGTGAAGCCTTATTGCGCAGGCAAAAGGCAACTTCCTGTAGTCTTTTTTTTGTTTTTTTTTTTTATTAATCGGCGACATTCAACGGTGCGCCAGCCGACATCTGCGTGTTTTAGCTAGCTACTCCGGAAATGCAGAAGGAGATACAAATAGTTAGGTATGAAGTTTACTACTTAATCACATGGCCTAGTGGTTGGGGCACTAGTCTCGTACACAAAAAATCCTTGTCGGCATAAAAATTTTCGTCCTTTAAAGTATTTTCCCACACATTTCCCCTTGTCATGATTTGTTTGTGTGTCAGTTTTTAAAAAACTAGCGTATAACATACGACCGCAAAAGAGAAATGTTTTTTGACAAATAAATAAATCCTAAAATAGTTGCACTTTCTTTGGTAAATTGTCTACTTTTTCGTTTTATACGAACCCCATAGGGGACATAGTTGAAATATCTGTTTTGGTATAATCTGTTTTCCCACAGTTGGCAATGTTCCCCCAGTTTGCAATCTGTTCCCACATATGAAATCTGTTCCCACAGAGTACCGGAATCTGTTCCCACGTTTTGGCTCTGTTTTTCCCACAGATTGGCAATCTGTTCCCACAGATTAATATCTGTTTTCCCACATGATTTGCATCGTTTCCCACAGATTACGTAACTCTGTTCCCACAGATTGAAAATCGTGGCCACAGATTGCAAATCTGTTCCCACAGATTGCAATCTGTTCACAGAGGCATCTGTTCGCACAGATTACATAATCTGTTCCACAGATTAGTAATCTGTTCCCACAGATTACTATCTTTCCCACAGATTGAATCTGTTCGCGTTACTCCTTTTGCAATCTGTTCGCATAGATTGCAATCTGTTCCCACAGATTGCAATCTGGTTCGCTCAGTTTCAATCTGTTCCCACAGCTTGCAATCTTTCCCACAGATACGTAATCTGTTCCCAAAGATTCAATCTTGTTTCCACAGATTACGTACTCTATTTCCACAGATTGTAATCTGTTCCCACAGATGCAATCTGTTGCCACATATTGCAATCTGTTCCCACAGATTGCAATCTGTTCCCACAGATTGCAATCTGTCCCACAGATTGCATCTGTTCGCACCAGATTACATAATCGGTTCCCAGCAGATTACGTACCTGTTCCCACAATTTACGTAATCTGGTTCCCTCAGATTTCAATCTGTTTCCCACAGATTACCGTACTCTGTGGCCACAGAGTCAGCTGTGCCCACAGATTGTATATGTTCCCACAGATTGCAATCTTTTCCACAGATGACGTAATCTGTTCCCACGATTGCACTCTATTCCCACAGATTGCAATCTGTGTCCCACAGATTGCAATTGTTCGCATCAGATTACATCACTGTTCGCACAGATTACGTATCGTTCCCCCAGATTACGTAATCAGTTCCCACAGATTGCAACGTTCCCTCACATATTACGTAATCTGTTTCCCCATATTGCAATCTGTTTCCCACATTTGCATCTGGTCGCCAGTTTGCAATCTGTTTCCCACAGATTGCAATATGTTCGCTCAGTTGCAATCTGTTCTCATAGATTGCAATCTGTTCCCCCGATTGCAATCTGTTCGCTCAGTTGCAATCTGTTTTTCCCCCCATACGATTGAAATCTGTTCCACAGATTACGTATCTGTTCCCACAGAGTGCAATGTGCTCCCACAGATTACGTACTCTATTCCACAGATTGTAATCTGTGCCCTCCACAGATGCAATCTGTGGCCTCATATTGCAATCTGTTCCCCAGATTGCAATCTGTTCCACAATTGCATCTGTTTCCAAGATTGCCATCTGTTCGCACAGATTACTAATCTGTCCCACCGATTACTAATCGTTTCCCACAGATTACGTATCCTTGTTCCCCTCAGATTGCAATCTGTCTCCCCACCGATAATGTAATCTGTGGCCACAGCTTGCAATCTCTTCCCACAAATTCCCGTAATATGTTTCCCTTCCCCACAGATTGCAACGTTTCCCACAATACTAATCTGTTTTCCCACAATAAGCTATCTATTTCCACAGATTTGCAATCTGTTCCACAGATTGCAATCTGTTTTTCTGCACAGGATTACATAATCTGTTCGCACAGATTACGTAATCGGTTCCCACAGATTACGTAACGTTTTCCCCACGATTACGTCCTGTTCCCACAATTGCAATCTGCTCCCACACTTTGCAATCTGTTTCCACAATTGCCACAATCTGTTCCAACAGATTCCGTAATCTGTGGCACAGATTGCATTTGTTCCCACAGATTACGTAATCTGTTCCCACAGATTGCAATCTGTTCCCATCAGATTACGGTATCTGTTCCCACAGATTACGTAATCTGTTCCCACAGATTGCAATAAGTTCCCACAGATTGCAATCTCTTCCCACAAATTACGTAATCTTTGGCCAACAGTTTGCATCTGTTCCCACAGATTACGGTTTATCTGTTGTCCCACATATTGAATCTGTTCCCACAGATTACGTACTGCTGTTTATCCCACATATTGCAATCTGTTCCCAAGATTGAATCTGTTCCCCCCAGATTGGCAATCTGTTCGCTCAGTTTGCAATCGAGTTCTTCACAGAGTGCCTCTGTTTCCCACAGATTGCAATCTGTTCGCTCAATTTGCAATCTGTTCCCAAGATTGCAATCTGTTCCCGCAACATATTACGTAATCTGTTCCCACATATTGCAATCTGTTTCGCACAGTTTGCAATCTTTCGCACAGATTGCAATCTGTGGCTCAGATTGCAATCTGTGGCCTCAGATTGCAATCGGTTACCACAGATTAACGGTAATCTGTTCCCACAGATTGGCATCTGTTCCCACAGATTAGTAATCTGTTCCCACAGATTGCAATCTGTTCCACAGATTGCAATCTTTCCCCACAGCTTGCATCTGTTCCCACAGATTGCAATTCTGTTCCCACAGATTTTTGCAATCTGTCGCACAGATGCATTCTGTGGCCTCAATTCAATCTGTGCCGATTTGGCAATCTGGTTCCCAGATTTACGTAATTCTGGTCCCACCGATTGCAATCTGTTCCCACAGATTCCGTATTCTGTTCCCCAAATTGTGCAATCTGTTCCACAGATTACAATCTTTTCCCACCCCAAACAAAGATTGCAATCTGTTCCCACCGATGAACGTAACCTGTTCCCACAGATTGCAATCTGTAGCCACAGATTGCAATCTGTTCCCACATTTTGGCAATCTGTGGCCAGATTGCAATCTCTGTTCCCACAGATGCAAGTATATGAACCTAAAATTGCAATTTACCATTTTATTATTAGGTCAAAAATGGTCAAAAGAGTGGGGTAATTGTTAGCAGCGGCAATGAAATCAGGGTGTCTGCAATTAACCACCGAGGGTTGATAAACACGAGGGCGGGTGGTTGCTGTTTTTAATGGGTTTCTAATATCGCATTATAATAGCTAGAATAGGGTCAAAACAATCAATCATGGGAAACGTTAATTTCCAAGATTTAATAATCATATTTGAAACTTCGTCCATGGAGCCATTGAAACAATGATGTCTGCAAATTGTCTGAGAGGATGAACCGTTGGGCTGGGTCATTTTTTGCAATACATCATCTAAAATTCTTTTATAATGCTCTTTTAGAGTAAAATGGTAAACAAATTTCGGGTAGACAAATTTTTTTCCCACTCGGATGAAATTCCTGACAAAGGGGGCGCCCCTTATCCGCCCCTTCTATATAAGGTACACGAATTAATCAACTATAATTGATACAGGAGTTCATGGAAGACCTTAACACTTTCCCTGGACCCCATGGAGCTATGGATTAATTACCCTTGGGGAAATCGATAGCGGCATTAGATATTTACATCGACAATCTGTATTTTTATTTAGCCCCCCTGGCTTGAAAAGCAAGGGTGATTATCCCGAGGGTGCGCAAGTCCGTATGTATGTGTATGGTGTGTTTTGGTTCTCAGTTTGTCGGCGTCTCCTTGCAATAGTGTTCCTTCCTATTGGATGATGTCAAAGGTTATGGACCTAGGTCAAAGGCCATCTAAGGGTCAACTGAGGTCATGTTCGCAGTTTGGTTAAGTCTTGGTTAGGTTTTCGTTGTTTGCGTCCTTTCGAAAAGTTTAGTCCGATTTAAAATTAAAAAACCCAGACTTGGGGGAAGGTGCAATTGGGTTACTTCAATATTTGTATTGAATTTCAAAGGTCATGACCAAGGTCAAATGTCAACTGAGTCAGTCCGTTTGGTAGGTTTTGATTTTTTATAGATTAGTCTCTTCTTTGAAAATTTCCCATTACAACCATTACAACCTGCATTGGGTCACAGGTGCAATACGGGTTCATTCACTGACCTCTATACCGATAGCGGGCCCCCCTCTCCACGTAATTGATATCGGCGATTGATACACCCCGCGGCCATTTTAAGGGGCAAAAACAGCGGGGGTCACTGCACTTGTGATAGTTCCTTGTATTTGAAGGAAAAATCTTAATATTTTATTACAAATGGTGTGTGGTAGTAGCATGGACAAACTATGGGCCCCACATTCAAGGCTGCGGATAATTGCGCCAATTGGCGCGATACAGAAACCCGAAATGCCTGGATACTTTACTGGGTAGCATATTGGAGTGCAAATTTGTACAGTTATTGATGAAAGGGTTTAAAAACAATAAATTCTTGCAAACAAGAATGTTTTATAATTGAAAATTGTATTAAATTTATTGTGTGAATATTTTTACAGGAAAGTATTTGGCCAAGCCCCCCAATTAAAAAATTTTCTTTCATGTTGTATGCTATTCTTCAGCAAGTTCACTTATAAAATTTTGAGGAATCAAAATCGAAATTGGGGACCTCCCCATCCCCCTCCTCCTTCCTCCCCTCCCCTCTACCCAGACCCCCTCCCCCTCCCCTCGCCCTCCCCTCCCATTTTCCTTCCACTTCCCCTCCTCCTTCCTTCCCCCTCCCCCCTCCTTGTTCACTCTTTCCCCCCTCCCCCTTCCTTTCCCCTCCGCTCCCTCTCCCCTCCCCTTCCTCTCCTCCCCCTCCTCCCTTTCCTCCTTCTTCCTTCATTTCTTACTATTTTTATTTATTTATTCATAATATAAAGGTAAGTTGGGAATTCATTCGTTCATCCCTTCATTAATTTCTTTCCTTCAATCATTCATTCCATTCATTTCTATATTTATTTAATAAATATGCATTTTTTTTATTTTTTTTATTTTTTTTATTTTTTGCTTTTTTTAATTTATTTATTATTTCAATTTCCTCAGTTTGTTTTATTTTTTCTTATTTCTCCTTATTTCCTTAGGCCTATTTCTGCTGCCAGTTGATTCTTTGCATGTTCTATGCACGCTTGAGTTCCCCCATCCCCTAGTCCTTCCTTCCTCATTCCCATCCCATCCCCTTCCCCCCCTCTCTTCCCCTTCCCACTTCTCCGCTCTCCTCTCCTCTCCCCTCACCCCTACTCACCCCTGTCCTCTCCCTCCCCTCCCCTTACCCCTTCCTCCCTTCCCTTCCCCCCTTCCTCCCCCTCTCCCACCCCTCCCTCTCCTATTCCCTCCACCATTCCCCTCCTCCCTCTCCCTCACTTCCTTCCACATTTCCTCTGCGGTCGATTCCAGTTTGGTTTAGGTTTTTGTTTTTCTGGTCTTCCATTTCTTTGTGGAAATTTGAAGTCCGATTACATCCTGTTCGAAGGTGCAATGCGGGTTCCTTCATAGGTTGTTGAGATCAAAGGCCACATACCAGGTTATCTGCAGTGCTGTTCCCTCCTTTGGTTAGGCTTTCAATTTTTTCGGAACACTACTGCTAACTTTTCTAGATATATTTTTCCATGAGAACAATTGACTGAATTTTGATGCCCTGCAGGCTGCAACTGACAACTGTGGCAACTGACCAAATTTTGTACACTGCCAACTTGCCAGGGGAAGTTTACTTGCTGATTTTTTCATATTTAATTTTATTTTTTTTTTTACTTTTTACCTTCTTCTCGAATCCTGGCTGGCCCTTCAACCATGAACCTTCCTGTGTATAAATCTCGATCTCCCTCTATCACATCTAGGATAAAACTACAGTGATACTTTGTTTTGGCCAATTCTGAATTTTCCCGCTGACATATTAAGACTAGTGTGTTTACAAACATGGCGAATTCTTATTGAAAAATACGTACAAGCAAACACACACGAAGTCAATTTGATCTTCTACTCCTCTCCTGCGTTCAGTTTCCTCCATCATAGCAATAAAATGTTGGTTGACTATGTTTCCTTTGATCCTTGTAAGATTGGCTGTATATTAAATTTCCGGCTTCGTAAGTGTGAAAAGAAATATGAAAAAAATCGCGAGGTTCTTTTACACGATCTCTAACACTTCTACAACGGAACATTCGCACTCGAGTGAATATGTGCGTGCCACCGATGGTGATTCTTGAGATTTTGGCCCGAAATCATGCTCCAGGAGCATATATTTTCAACTCGTCGGTGTCCTCATAGGGGGTCGTTAGTCATTATTATGTGTGGGCGCTATTCATTAATCCGGTAAATGTTTATATTGAATATTTAAAAAGAACGACTTCCTGCCGGCTTCGGAGTGCGTGTCTGTTCTGTGGTCGCTCGTTTTGTTATCTAAAGGTCGTGGTTCGAATCCCACTCCAAGAACAAATTTAGTTTTAATGATTTTATTTGTATTTTTAGCGTTGGGGATTGGGAATAATAAAAGCAATCAGAGTTGTGGATTGAAGAAGAAAACGCATTTAATAGAGCTGCCTTATGAGATAATAAGACTGGGCCAGGTCCTGGAGCATGATTTTCGGGCCACAATCTCGACGTGCCCGTGGTATCCGTCAAACTTATTCAAGGTGACATTACTATTATCGGGTGGCTATAACAAAATTACGTTTGACACCAATCACAACCAATTTGGCATGGAACACTCCATATATGAGTCGAGGCAACGCCCGGCCCGTTAAGTACGTATTCCTGTTTTTAAAAATTGTACAATTTAAAAATAAAAAGTTGGCGTAGTGTTTTGAAAATTCTCAAGACTGGAATAATACCGAAAGGCATGTGGGAAAATGTTTCGCCCGTAGAAATTGCGTGTTAACTTTTCTCGTTCTGCGAGTACCGAAGTACCCGACAAAACCGTTCAATTTTCTCGCCAGGTTCTTATGAAGTTTCAAGGACCCAATTACGATACATATTTAAAACAAAACTTATTTTAGTAACGACCCCTCTGATGGCCAAAACTCCATAGAACCCCTCCGTTTTTTTCGGGAGATCTTTGAGATTTAGTTTCATTTACAACACACATTCTCTATGACTTAACTGATACTAACGTTAATCTCTCGCGCGCAGTACCAATTTAGATAATAATCGTTCGCAGTCTATGACACAGACTACACACTTTTCGGACCGCCGTATGGTCGAGGAGCCGGGCTTAATGGATTCGCGCGGGCGCAGGCGCAGGATACAAATACGGAATTCCATGACTATTCTGGTAGGCCGTTGCATCTAAAAACCTGGTTTATGGGCATTGCCTGAAAAAAAACAAACACAAACAAAACCCCCAGTCGGGCCATTTCTTTCCAAATGGTCAAAATATATGATTTGTTAGAAAAAGCGGACACTTTGGAAGGTTCCGGAAGGTCCGTACATGCCCAACTAGCAACAAACCAACAAGATCTACATCAACTTCCGGGAGAACCGAGTGCTAGTCCTATTCAACGACGTAAACGGCTTTAGGAGGGCGATCTTATCTAACGGTCAACACAGGCTGACGAAAGGCTAGGCCTGGTCAAGAATTATTTTAAATCTAAATGACCGTTATTAGAAATTGGATGTTTTTGCAGCAGTTTAATCCAACTTACCTCGACGGATTTTGATGGCAATAATTTTTCTTTCTTTAATTATCATGATATTACTAAGATCTTTTGAACGAAGGTTTAAGAGCCGATTTGGTAATGCCTGAGACAGAGAGAGGCCATACATATGCATTTAGCAGTTACACAAATTACCGTTTTTGAAATCCCAGATGCCCAAATAGAGCAGATCGTGTTTTACCCACCCCCCCCGGAAGGTTTTTTTGGATGGCCAATTAACAAAAGTGGAAACTTGGATGGAAGTTTTCTGTAATGTTTTTTGGATGGTTCCCGGTGGGTTGTTTTGTGCCTGCTTTGTGTTCCAATTGTTGATGAGCATGCCATGGGGCCCTCGGTTCAACTATTGTGCTTCAAAAATGGGTCAAAGAAGGATTCAAAAGAAAAAGTTGATACTTTGGATGGTTCCAGTTTTTCGGTTCGTTTGTGTATCAATGGTTGAAACATGCCTGGAACACAAATCGGTCATTTTTTTTATATAAAATGACAAAAAAACAAAAAATGACATAATAAAGCAACGTAGCAGTTCCCCAAATTTACACTTTGAAAACCCCAATGCCCAAATTGAGCAAATCGTGTCTTACCTCCCCCCCCCCCACCACCCCCCCCCCCCCCCCCCCGCGGAAGGTTTGTGATGGGTCCATGTGCGGTTCGCTTCCTTTGTGTTTCAATGGTTGATGACAATTGCCTGGAACCCAAATTGCCGCCATTTTTGTCCAGAATGGTCAAAATAATGACGTTTTAACAAAAGTGGGACACTTTGAAAGTTGCCCGGAAGGTTTTTTGGATGGTTCCCGGTGTTTTTAGCCTGCTTTGTGTTTCAACGGTTGATGTCCATAAAGGTTAACACCAATAAGTGTATAAGTTCTTGTG